>JAOYNC020089175.1:0-44377 GCA_025802115.2 Bertia moriformis
CCATCGCCGTCGCCGCCCCCGGCCCCGGCCCCCGCCCTCCCCCCCCATGCGCCCCGCTGGTTGCCGCACAGGTCCGGCACCATGAACCTCCACCGCACGTAGAGGTAGGTCCGCCCGACGAGGCAGGTCCCATACAGCGCTAGAAGGGACACGGCCAGCCTGCGGATCACGGTCTGGGACACGTCGCCGGCGGTCCCGATGATGTAGCTGATGATGGCGAACGTGAGGGGCACGAGCACGTAGCGGAAGAGGGCCTTGATGGCAGTCTCGACCGCGAGGTCGGGCAGGGTGATGCTCACCCCGGTCGCCTCGGCGAGGGCGGTATCGCCGGGGTGGGTGGCGGGATGAGAGGCAGCGAGACGTGGACGAGGGGTCGAGATGCCGGCGCCGCGGTCGATGCCGGCGCCGCGTGCCAGGGGGGAAGCTGTCTCCCGGACGGGCCGCGGCGGGGCCGGTGACAGTTCCGAGCCCGACCCCCTCCTGGTCGAGGGGGAGCTGGAGGGCCACGCCGTGTTTTCTCCATGATCGTCCTGTCGGGGTTGATCTGTCGGCTGCTGGTGGTTGGCGGATGCGGGCTCCGGGTGTGTTTCGGCGCCGATTGCTGTCGCCTCCTGGCCAAGGCCGTGGCCGCGGGCTGTCGTCTCGCGGGGAGAGGGGGGGTGCTGCTGTTGCTGTTGTTGCTGGTGGGGTCGGAGCGGCTGGGGCTGCCGGGGCTGCTGCTGCTGCTGCTGCTGCTGCTGCCAGGAGCGCTCTTGGGTCTGCTGGGAGCGGGAGCGCTGCTGCTGCCACCGCTGGTCCGGCTGCCCCTGCTGGCGAGAGTGCTCTTCGGGCCGATGCTGCTGGTTCTCCTGCGGCCGCCGGTACGACTGCTGCCCCTGCTGCCCTTGCTGCTGCGAATGCTGCGAATGCTGCTGGGGCTGGCGACGGGGCTGATGATTCTGGTGTGGGCGGCGGCGGTGGTGGTGTTGCTGCTGTTGCTGCTGGGGCTGGTGATGGTGCTGCTGCTGGGGGGGCTGCTGGGGCTGCTGGGGCTGCTGCTGATGATTGACCTGCGGCGGCGGCTGCGGCAGCTGCTCTGCCTGCCTGCCGGGTGCATCGTCGCGCCGCCGGGCAGGTTGCCCGGGCGCGAAGGGGGGCATCAGAGAGTCCATCACGGCCTGGCGAGTGACATGCGATACCGAGACCGATGTATGAGCTGTACAGGCAGTCAAGCCGGCTGACCCCAAGGCAGCATCTCTTGTATATACACAGCCCTGCCGGGCTCTCTTTGTCTACTACCGTCCGGGCATAAGGACCTGATCTACACGGTCGCGACCTCGCGGGAAGCTACGCATCACGGCCATGCCATAGTCCGACCTTCGACCTCGCTCTCTTTCCCTGGCCTTCTTCCGAGTCAGGGGCAAGCTCATCTTTCATCCCCTCCTTTCCAGCCTCTTCTTCCCTCCGGCCGGCTCCTTAGCCACAAAGACGAGAACAACCAAAGCCGTCCCCGACATGGCGCGCTTCCGTGTCACGGATCCCAATACCGATCGATTCCAATCGATTCCGCATGACAGAAGGGTATACCGGCTGCCCTCGAAGCAGCGCAAAAGCACATGTCCTTTTCCCTGCGCGTCGCTATCCAACCTTTTCTTATTCAATACCTCCTCCCCTTGAATCGTATTTTCTTCCGCGGTCTTTTCGGTTCTTATTTCCCCATATGTTTGGCCCAATTTTTTGCATTTTCGCCATCTCGCCCCTCAGTACACCGACCCCTTCCTATATGGCACAAACTGCTTCACGGGCGGCGGCGGCGGCGGCGGAGGCGGCGGCACGAAACTGATCTGCCACGAGCCGATCCCCACCGCCGCATCCACGGTGGGGAATGGCCGCCCCGCCGCCGCCGCCGAGTTGGGCACCGCCCCCGCCGTCGTCCGAATTGTCAGCGGCGGCGCGGGCACGTACTGTTGCTGCGATTGGTGCTGCTGCTGGTAGAACGGGTACTGGGATTGGTACTGGTACTGGTACTGGTATGGGTAATGGTACTGTTCTTCCAAGTACGCGGTGCTGCTGCCCTGCCCGTACGGGTCCTCCCAGTACGTCTCCGAAGCCGATGCCGTCGACGACGACGATGATGACGACGAAGGCTGAGAACTCTGCTGCAGGGGGTTCCTCGCTTGTTGGAACGGGCTCGGATTCTGGGCCGGGCCGCCCGCGCCCCGCGGAGGCGGCTGGCTCGGAGTTATCTCGTCCATATCAAGGTCTGGGCCCGTAGCCCAACCGGACCCCCACCCGCCCGGGACTACCGATGGTTTCCGCCGTTGGCTCCCGCTCCCGGAGGGATATCTCTGTTCGGCCGCGCAGGGCGCGGGCGTGGTGGGCATGGGAGGGGGCGACGGGCGAGCTCCCGCCGCCACCGACGATGACGAAGCTTTGGATCGACTGGACCGGTGGCGGGAGGGGCCCCTGCTGACCGGGGGTGTTGTGGCCGGCGTCGCGGCCGGTGTTGTCATCGGGCTCACCTGCTCGACACTCTGATGCGGCTGAGACTGCTGCTGCTGCTGCTGCTGGTGGTAGTGTTGGTTCTGGTGGTACCAGACGATCGGCTGTGAGGGCGCCTCCTGCGCGTCGCCGTGGCTGTCGCCGTGGCCGTACACTCCCATTTCCCCGTATCCTTCTGCTCCAACGTAGTCTTCCCCATATCCTTCTGCTCCATCGTAGCCTTGCTCATATCTTTCTGCTTCACCATACTCTTGTCCGTAAGCGTATTCCTGGTCGTACTCGGGTTCGGTCTCGAATCCTCGGGGAGTGGCCACGTCCCGCGCATTGCCGGTGACGGCTCTGCGAGTCTGCTTCTGGTTCCGAGTTTGAGACTGGTTCTCGTTCTGGTTCCGAATCTGATTCTGGCTGCGTCTGCGGCTCCGACTCCGGCTCCGGTTCTGGTTCTGGTTCTGGTCCTGGCTCTGGTTCTGGTCCTGGCTCTGGTTCTGGTTCTGGTCCTGGTTCTGGTTCTGGTTCTGGTTCTGGTTCTGGTTCTGGTTCTGGTTCTGGTTCTGGTTCTGGTTCTGGTTTTGGTTCTGGTACTGGTTCTGGTACTGGTTCTGGAAGTGGTAGCTGCGAGCGCCGCCGCCGCCGCCACCGTCGCTTCCGCCACCGTCGTCTCCGCCATCGTCGCCGCCGCCATCGCCGCCATCATACCCCTTGTCGCCCAAGTATGGCGACTCGGGCTCCTGGTCTTCCTCTTCTGCCTCGCGCCGCCGCCGCCGCCGCCGGAAGTAGACGCCCACGCCCAGCCCTACGAGCGCGGCCCCGCCCAGTCCGCCAATCACGCCGCCCACGACTGTCCCCGACGGGGCGTTCTGCTTCGGCTCGTCGCCATTTCCGCCTCCATCGTCCCCCGCCGCCGGCGGAGTCGGCGTCGTCGTTGCCGTCGCCGTCGAGTTAGCCGGGTTCGAGGTCGCCGTCGAGGTCGGAGCCGACGAGGTGCTGGAAGACGTCCTCGACGTCACCACCGGTCGTCGGCTCTGATCCGAATTCTCCTTGCAGCAGTCCTCCCGGGTCCCGTTCACGGTGCACTTGTCGCACGAGTACCCGAACGGGCAGCAGCCGGCCCCGCACGTGGGCAGGGTCCCGTTGAGCACCGTCGTCATGATCTCGGCCCGGGCGTGCCGGCCCACGTCCTGCTGCGAGATATCGCACGAGATGACGGCGATCCGGCCGCAGTCGTTGTCCGGGCAGCACAGGGCCGAGGTCGCGCCCGCGAGCACGAGGCACGTCGTGCCCTTGTCGCAGCAGAAATTGCCGGGCAGCCCGCCGCCGCACGCCACGTAGCCATCGGCGGGACACTGGAGCCGGTTCTTGCGTGGAAACAGGCCGCGGCTAGCTATGGCGGCCACGGCGCCATGGGGGGGAGCCGGCGAGAGCGCGCTCAGTCCGAGGGCGGAACAGGCCGGGAGGAGGAAGGGCGTGAAGAGGGCGAGTGCGGCGAGTACTCGGCGCCGCATGGCTGTGATCAGGGTATCCGGGTTGTACCAAGCGGGAATGAGTGAGAGAAGCGTCCGCTGGGATGTGTCGTTGTCGTCGTCGTTGTCGTCTTCAAAGACCGGTATCCGCAAGCAGCAGCAGCAGCAGCAGCTGGGAGTCCAGATCAAGCAGCAGCAACAGAGATTCCCATCGTCCTCAGAGCACGATGCTCTCCGTTTCATGTGCTTGGCTCTGTCTGCTCTGGGCCCTGTCTGCTCGATAAGCAGGACTTGTTTCCTTCGTGCTCTCCTTGCTCTCTCTCCATCGGAGAGAGGGCGAGGGGGCGGGCGGGCAGTCAGGCGAGAGAATGAGCATAGCCACCATATAGCAGCGGCACACCTGCCCTGCTCTCCTTCTATCTTTTCTCTCAGGGGGGGGGCAGGACGAGACGGCCTCTTGGAAACGGACCGCAGGCCTCGGCGCGCGCGGGAGAGCCCAGATCGAACCCTGGCTAACTGGACCCCACGCACCTCTAGGTACCCCCCCCATCTCCGCCCCACTTGCCCAGACACGCTGCCACTGCTGCTGCTGCTTCTGCTCCTGATGCTGCTCTCTCTGGGAGGGCGAATTGAAGTGGGGGGGGGGGTGAGAGGGGCGGAGGGGCGGGGCGGAGGGCCCTGAGAGGTTTTTTTTCCCTCCCAAGAAAATTCAGTTTTTCTTCTCTCCTCTCTCTCCCCTTCGCTAGCGCACTCACCTCGCCTCCCCCGGCCTCGTCTGGCCCTTCGTCTGGGCCTCAGGGGAAGAAGAGCTGGCGCGACCTTGTTCGTTCGGTCCTCTGCCGAGCCTGATTCCCGCCAGTGAGAGCGACATTACCCGCCCGCCCGCTGGTTGATCAGTGGACCAGTCGTAGGCGCGCGCCTCTCCTCTCTGCGGGTTCCGAGCATGATCCTCGCAGCTGCCCCTTGCATCGGTGGCATGGCATCCCAGGGCCAGGCCAGGCCCGAAACCCGACATTGACAAAAAACTTTTACCCCAGAATTCGTCAACAGCGAAGGAGCAGGTGGGCCAGCCACACAGCCACCGGCATCGCCCCTCCCGGCCACCTCGCGCCCAGTCGGGCCTCTCGCACCAGGCGATCGCTGCCAGTGGGGTCAGAAGTCTTGTCTCCCATCCAGAAGGAAACGACAAAGGCTCGAGTCTTGCCGATCTTTAGCTGCCTCGAGGGTGTCGTGCATTTCCGGCGCCGCTGCTTGCTTCGCGGCTTGGTTCTCTAGAGGTTGGGCATGCTGCAAGCTGACTGGCTCATTGTCAAGGAATCCCCCCGGCCATTATCAGCTTTACAGCCTGGAGCTCCCCAGTGTCTGCGCCAGCGAGTGGAGAAGCAATTTTTTTCTTGACCGAGGCTTATACACAAACCTGTGGTGGGAGGATCCTCTGATTGGGCATGTATTCCCCAGATCAAATTTTTTCCGCCGTCACCCTCCCTGGCCCCGCCCGGCGGAGCGGGGGCCGAGGCGGGACCAACTCTAAGAGCAAGGGAATGGCCCCGAAAGCTGGCTTCGGAGATGCGCCCAGCACCTCCTTCTGCGGCATTTGACATGTTAAAATCATGGAAACGGAACAAAAAACTGAAGCATGGACCAGTCGCGCCCGGCGCCAGGGGCATGCAAAGCGGCAAGATGTCACTGCATCTTGCCCTGGCAGCTCAACGCGGTCGCGGCATTGGCGTAGCGGCATTGGCGTAGTGCGGGTGCTGTGTACCGATGAGGGGTTCCCCGCCCAGCTGGCCGGCAGACGGCGCAAGCGCCTCGTCAGGGGGTTCCCTCGCCCCGGCCGCACATGGCCCTCTCTTCTCTCCATACATGCATCCTAGGCCCGAGCATTCTCGGCGACTGCTCCAGAAGGCAAGCTCACTGGGGCTTATAATCGCCACTGGTTCATGCCGGCAGGAGTCTCTGCTGCCCCCCCGCGACGGTTTGCCGGGGGCTGGCAATCCTGTGATCTCTCACATTATCTGGTCATTGCAAGTTGCAACCAGCCGACCCAGAATTCAGCAGCGGCGGCCGAATGAACGAATCTGTACGCCAGTCCATGCCTATGCGCCTATGCCGCCTCACCCATCACGGCATCCACAAACGGACAGCGAAAGACGCCAGGTGTGCTCACACATCTTCCATCATTTCCATGTCGTCATCCTCAGGCACGGCCGGTGCCGCCGCCGCCGCCGCCGCCGCCGCCGCCTTCCCCCGCTTCCTCCTCCCCCCAGCGGGCTCCCCCTTCGCCTGCGCACGCCCGCGCCCGGCCCCATTGATCTTGGCCCTCGCCTCGGCCTTCTTCAGCTCCAGGTCGCGCTCAAACGCGGCCATGTCCTCCTCTGCCTGATCGTCTCCGCCGGCCGCTTCCGGGCCGGCGCCGGCGATGCTCCCGCTCGCCATGTCCGGCATGATCCGCGCCACCGCCGTCTCCTGGAGCGCCTTGTTGAGCAGCTCGGTCGCGATCCCGTCCTGCGGGCTGATGGCGAGCGCCTCGTGCAGGACCGGGATCGCGTCCGCCGGCAGGCACTGCTCCATAAAGATGAGCCCCTTGGCCGCGAACACGGCCACGTCCTTGCCGCCGAGCCGCAGCACCTCGTCGAACTCGAACAGGGCGCGGTTCAGATGGCCGAGCCGGCGGTACGCGTGCCCGAGGTTCGTCCGCGTCGAGATCCAGGCCTCGGGCTCGCTGTCGATCTCCTCGGCGACCCGGAGCGCGGCCTGGAAGTACGCGACCGCGTCCTTGGGCCGGTCCTGGTGGTACTTGACCACGCCCATCTCGTTGAGCAGCAGCGGGTCCGACTTGCAGAGCCCGTACGCGGTCTTGAGGAACTCCTCCGCCAGCGTCATGTTGTTCAGCGCCTGGTTCTGCATCCCGAGGAAGACCTGCGGCAGGTGCGTGCCCATGAAGAGCCGGGCCGCGGTCGAGTAGGCCGAGATGGCCTGGTCGTGCTCGCCCTCGGCCGCGAACGTGTGGGCGAACCCGATCCAGGCGGGCCCGAAGTGGGCGTCCATCATGCTGGCCTTGCTGAAGTACCGGCGCGCCTCGGCGATCTTCTCGATCAAAAAGTAGTACGTGCCGACGGCGAGCCAGGTGCACGGCTCGTCCGGGTGGGTGTCGGCCAGGTCGTGCGCCACCAGGAACAGCTGGTTCTTCATCCGGAGCTCGAACAGGCAGGCGAGGTGGAGCGGGTACGCCGCAAAGTTGTACCGGTCGCCCTCGAGGATCGACCCGGTCACGGCGAGGGCGTCGCGGTACCGGGACTGGGTGTAGAACAGGTCGGCCCGCGCCGCCGAGCGGAGCGGAGCCGCCCGCGTCATCTCCGGCGACGACGCGGACGCATACTTGACCGAGATGCTGCGCACGTGCAACGACCGCTGCCGGAACAGCGAGGCCGCCATGGCGACAGGAGACGGCGGCCGGAGCGGCAACCACCTGCTGCGGGCGACGGTGCGGGACCAGGACGGGCGGCGGTACCTGTTTGTCGTGCCCGAGGAGGAGGGCTGGAAGCTCGCGCTCGGGCTGCAGCGGCTGAGGCGGGGCACCCAAGTCCGCTCGCTGGGCGTGTCCGCGCTCACCGCGCTGGAGGCAAGGACGACGCTGGATCTGCTCGGGTGGTGATCGACGCGGGGGGGGGAGAAAGAGGCATAGCTTGTTGAGACGTGGACGGTGGTCTATCGCATGGCGTCGGAAAATTGAACTCGACTGGCGGGCAGGCAGGCCGCCGTCCCTGGGCATCATTTTTTGGCCGGAGCGGGCCGTATTCGACGGGCTGGCTATCGTTCTCGACTGTGCGACGCGATTCTGGATGGATGAAGAGCTGGCCGTGTTTGAGTGGGCCAGGGGGGGGGTTGTGGACCTGGCCATCTTTGGATGGGGAGCTGGGAATCCCAGCCTGGACAGTTTGTTGTTTGGTATGGTTGGATGGGGAGGGAGGAGTCTCAAGGCCGGCCCAGGGCGAGGTTACATATTTGCGTCTGCATTGATAAGCAGTGCCCATGACTGCTCAACGGCCAGACAGGCGCACGTTGGGCACCTTGCTTTTTCGACCGTCGAGTGAGGTGGCCGGCGCGGCCGGTAGCGGTGTAAATAGAGGCGCACCCCGTGTTTTCTTCTGTTTCTCTATTTCTCATGTTCTCTTTCTATCTTCTCTGCTGATTTTTGCCCTCATCTGTTCTCTATCGCACGCACTGCTGCTCTACCAGACTCTGCGCTATATACACTGCTCTATACATCTGGTAGACGTCCGGCCTCTGCTCGCTGGCTGGGGAGGAGGGGGGGTCGGACTGGGGGGTAGGTATTGATTGTATGGACTGGAATGTGGTCGGTTTCGGGGGAAGGAAATCATAATGGCTCCTGCTTTATAGGACGGGTATATAGGCATTGGGCGGTCGGGTTCCATTATCTAATGTTTCATAGGTGGGGGGGAATAATATTAGCACTTATTTGGATTATGGGGAGGGGATAGGAAATGGGTAACAAGTATTAATATTGTCTGGACAGAATCGGGGGTCCTACTGCCGGGAGAGGGCTGCTCGATGGGGAGGGGGGATAGGGATAGGGACTGGCAGGCAAGCATTGATCGTTTCGGCCGGATAGTGATTGATTGCTGGTCCCCGCTCTACAGGGAGGGTAGATAGGTAACAGAGGGCCAGTATTAGTTGTCGAGGCTAAATGGTGGCGGGTTAAGGGGGTCCTCCTGGCAGTCTCTGCTCGATGGGGAGTCTGGATAGGTTTATTGATTGATTGTCTGGATAGGATGGTCGTGTATGATCCACTGCTCATCTCTGGTCGATGGGGGGCGGGTGGGCAGCTACTGGAGGACAAGTGTCAGTTGCTCGGATAGGATATGACTCGAGAAAGCCTAGTCCGAGACCCAAACCGAGCTGTTTTCGACTACCCCTGATTGGGCATCTGAGAAAGCCCAAGCTGAGACCCGAGATGGGGCTATCGTCGACTATCATTCGTCGACCGTCTCTCGTTGGCTGGCCGTCCCACATCGATTAATTGCCGCTCGTTGACTGCCGTCCCTTGTCAACTACCATCGTTCCCACAACCTGGACTAGCAATTCAGACGAACCCCAGACGGCCAGACCCCGTCAGCACCCAAACCCAAACCCAAACTTAAACAGCGCCGCCCCCGGCCCGCCCTCGCCCCGCTGGTGCTCGAGCCCACACCGTCCATCTCAACTGATGCTGGAGTAGCTCCCGCGGCGAGGTGCGAAGGAGCTACATAGGTAGCCAGCCCAGTGGCCGACGAGGGAGAGACTGGGAATGCGCGGTATAGTAGTCGGTATCTATCCCCCGCTCGCACTCACTTCCGCTCGCCGTCGTGTTCAGTTCGCGCCGTCGCGGCCCGGTCGCCCGGCCGCCGGCGAGCGAGGGCTATGCAGAGCGGGGTCGCGTCATTGATCGCGGCGCGATTGCGGCAGCGGCGGCGGCGGTGAGGGTAACCCTAACTCTAACCCGAGATCTGTGATCTGTCCGCGCGCGGCTGGCTACTTAGTACGCGAGGGGCGCGAGGGCGCGGGGGCCACTTTTGCGCGCATATAGACTGCAGCTACAGTCCGCAACCCGCAGCCTACAGCCCGGCTGGAGTGAGCGACGGGCCCTTCTCTCTCTCCACGTTGTCGGCCTTCTCCGCGCGGCCCTTATTTACCAGCGACGACGCAGCAGCAGCGCTGCCCCCCCCCACACACACGCGCATGGCCTCCGCTGACCCAACTCGACTAATAGATATCTCCATCATACCGACCATCCACCGATCGGCCCCTCATCACCCCCGCCCAGCCGGCCTGTCAAACCGAAACAGCACAGGCCCGCTTTTCATTACCCGACCGACCGACTCCTGTCTGCCAAGCGCAGGCCTGCCTCCAATGCCTGCCAAGCAAAGAAAGCCCGCCAATCGCTGCCCGCCAAGCGCCCTAGCCGAAGCCACTCTTGGCGCGGGCCACCGAAAGGGGAAGGGGGGGCAGTGCGACGCGCGGATGCACTGGAAGGATTCGCTGCCCTGGGGGCCGGCATCCATCCATCCCGCTCCCACCTACCCACCCACCCGGCTCCCATGGCTGACATGGCCGACCCGCGCTGCCTGCCCGCGCTGCTGCTCCTGCTGCTGCTGCTGCTGCTCATTCTGCTGCTGCAGCTCTTCATTCTCTACTCTTCTCCTCGCTTTTCCTAGCGGCCCTCTCTCGCTCTCTGCACAAGCCCGATCAGCCCACGGCGCGACACAACACCCACCAGCCCAGCCAGCCAGCCAGACGGAGGACCCGGATAAAGCCGGAGAACCGGTACACAACAGCCGTTCCCCAACATGGCCCAGCCCCAGAACCTCAACATCCAATGGCGCTACTCCAACGCCATCTTCGACCCCAACTACTGGCACGAGATCTCTGAGTCGCGCGTCGACTGGCTCTTCCGGCTCCCGTTCGGAAGCAACCTGCACTCCCTCGACGACGCCGGCGCCACGCTCGAAATCAAGGGCCTGCGCCCGCAGCGGTGGCAGCTCCTGCCCCTCGACGGCGTGCCGGGCCGGTACGCGCTGCGGTCCAACTACACCGGCCCCGGCATGCAGATCTCGGCCTGCTACAAGCCCGACGAGGCGGACTCTGCCCGGACCGGCATCTGCCTGCGGCCCTCGTCCGGGGAGGACAGCCAGAAGTGGGACGTGGACTTTGTCGAGACGACCGGGTCGACGTACGTGTTCCGCAATGTCGACAACGCCACCAACTTCGTGCTCGACTGCCACCCGGGCAACCCGATCTTCATGAGCGCCGACTTCAACCCGGCCAACAGCCCGGCCCAGCACTGGATCGTGCGGCCCGACCGTACGATCGATGACGAGAACTACTCGGTCACGTACACCAACGTATGTTATTTTCTTGCCGGTTTTCTGATCGCTGGCTAATCCGGTCCGTGCGCGCGCGTGTCCGTGTCCAGCTCCCGGCCGGGGTGACCAACAAGCCCCTGCCCGCGACCACCCGCGACCCCGGCGCGACAGAGACGCCCAGAGGTACGACCCGCGGTCCCGATCCGGAAAATCAGGGTGGCCAGGTTCAGACGGCCGGCACCGCCGCCATCACCCCCTCCGGCGCGGCAGGGAGAGCAGGTTCTGAGATTTCATTGGCAGCAGGTGATGGCTCCGCGCGGCCGCCCCTCTCGGCTGGGGCCGCGGCCGGCATCGGCGTCGGCGCCGCCCTCGCGATCCTGCTCCTCGGCGCTCTCGCGTTTGCCTTTTTGTGGCGGAGGAGGCGGGGCGGCTGGGGCGGGAGGGAGGCGCCGGGCGCGACGGCGCCCGGGGCGCCCGGGGCCGTCGCGCAGACAACATGGCCGCCGGTCGGCAAGTCGCCGCCGGACTCGTATCCGGAACACCCGTCGGGGTATCCCGCCGCGGCCGCGTCCGGATCCGCGTCCGGGTTTCAGATGTATCAGCAGCAGCAGAACCAGCCGCAGCCGCAGCAGCTTGACGTCGGTCATGACCCGAACGGCGGGAGGGGCGGCGGCGCCGGGACCGGCGCGGGCCACGAGTGGTGGCGGCGGGGGCCCGGCCCGGTCGAAGCGATGAACACGCCAATGCGGACGCCGGAACTGGACTCGCGCCAGATGGGGTAGCGGTGGCGTGACGAGAGCGGCCCGCCCGGCCGGCGTATCGGCGCTGTTGCCATGGCGTATGTAAGTACAGCCAGTCGCAACCGGTTTGGCCAACTCGGCGGAAGCTGTCGGAGGCGGATATATGGCTGGCTGGCCTCCTGAAGGTGTATATAACTACTCGACCGGCGATGGGTCGAGGGGGAAAGGGGGGGCGGTGGTAATGTTGGGGTGGGGTTTGTCTTCTCGCCCGCGTTGATAATGCTAGCAGCGTGGCATTTCGAACATCAGATAGTTTTTCGTTGTTGGGCAGCGCGGCGCGAGTGCGCCGCAAGCGCCCTTGGCCCGCTCGTCGTACATCAGTGACCAATGTCGCTCACATTCCATCTGATGGGACAGGCGTGCTGCCAGCCTGCCAGGCCGTCGGGATGTTCACTTCTCCCGGACGAGATATGTATGGATACCCTGCATTGCCCAGCGAACACCGAGATAGACGGATGGGATCCGGATACAACCCGCATAGTCGGTGCCACCTCACACGGCACGCCGAGTTCCAGGACAGTCATGCAGGGTGAGAAAAAGGCTCACCGGGTCGGGTCTGCATTGCCCGCCCGAGACATGCATCGTGGCCCGCTGGGTCGTTGGTGGAGGAGGGAGGGGGCTATACGGGGTATGACTTGCGCCTCACGATGTGATTCCCGAGGGCTGGAACTGACCGTACTTCGACCCGAGACGGTGTAATGTGATTCCAAAGGGAGTAGCCGACTGGAAATGTGGTGATGGTGGTGGTGATGGCGGTGGTTGTGGTGGTGATGGTGGTGGTGTGGTACAGTTTGCACGGGTAGAGGCGGAGACAGCGCGAGAACACACCGAATACGCAGCCGGCGCTGGGAAGTAAAGCTATAGATCACAGCCTGGTGGACCAGGCCGTAATGCAGACAGATACATCCCGTCCCTGGCTAGGCATGTGGCAGCCAGGCCAGGCGTGGTGTGATGCGCGTGCGAGGGGTGGGCTGATGATGGTACGGCGGTCCTCTGCTCCTGCTGAGGTGGTGGCGGTGGCAGCCTACGAGCAATGGCCGACCGAGCGCCTGATAAGCTACCATGGGTGTGGAACGGCGTGAAACTGCCTATCAATCCAATCGAAGCTGCGGATGAGTGATGAGCGCGTGCGTATTTAACGCCGTGAGACTGCTGATTGACTCGGAGCACTCGGCGAACCCACCCACCGGCCCACTCGAACCCACTTGACGAGCCCATCGACCCACTCCAAGCCTCCAAGCCGAAGCCCACCCACCGATGATGATCCGCCGCTACCGAAGCATCTGAACTCACCGACCGATGAGACCCGCCACCTCCGAGGCGCCCGAAGCTGCCAAAGCCACCGATACACCCGCAGCAGCCAAGGACGCTGCCCTAAGTGGGCGCTTCCTCCACCCCCTGCCCACACCCGATCTATCCAACACACCACCCTCCCGATCCCCGAGACATACTTGCCCGCGCTAGACCGTGATACATATCCCCCAGATACGGCCAATGTGAATTATATATGCTCCCGAGTCAGACATCAGACAGCAGAGTGTCTGCATCTGCCTGAGACTGAGATCCCCATGCTGCCCGGTCAGCACGCGCCTCGGCGGGTTCCGCAGAATGATAAAGACGGACAAGATATTACGCCCTTCCCACAAGCCTGCCAGACCCAGCACGGAACACATGCCAGACAACGCCAAATCTAGTAGACCGACATGAGCCAAATGAACAAGCCCCCGTAAAATGGCCCGACCAGCCGTGGTATGCACTCCGGCCACATTATATACACCCCCCCCCCGTCAACATAGAAGTGCCCTACCGCCCCGACAGATTCATATGCATAATCGCATCCGCTGTCCAATCATCCTCCTCGTATCCGCCGGTCCCATCCCCCTCTAGCAGTTCCCGCCCGTCAATAGCGGGCAGTCTCAGCGACCCCGAGCGCAGCGACTGGTCCGTCATGGACTGGACCCGTGGCTGGATCCGCGACTGCACTCGTGGCGGGGGCAGGGGCGGCGGCGGCGGCCCCATCGGTGTCGTGTCGTCGTCGTCGTGGTTGACGATTGCCAGCTTCCGGGGCCTCTCCTCCCCCCCGCCGGAACCGGCCGGGTCCGAGCTGAAGAAGGCGAACGAGGCGGGAGGCTCAACCGGCGAATAGTAGATCGGGCTCACACCGCTCGGCCGCGGGGCGACAGCCGGGGGATGTGGGGGGCGCTCGGAGCCAGACGTGAAGGTCGGCGCCCTCCCCGCCGCCGCCAACTCCACCCCATAGTCGGCCGGCATCTCGGCAATTGCAGTAGCTCGAGGCGGGATCGCAGCCAGCCGCATCATCTGTTGCTCGACCTCCTCCTGCTCGAGGATCTGGGGCGCCTGCTCCATGTTCCGGAGGAGACTGCTGCTCGAGGAGGCCTGCAGCGGTGCCCCCCCGACCAGGGAGGTGAACGAGGCAGTAGAGACCCTATGGTGCGGAGGGGAGGTGACGGTGCCGCTGCGGGCGCTGCCCGTCGAAGACTGCCTGTGCGGCTCGCTCCCTCCACCGGCGCCGGCGCCGCCGGCCGCCATCGGATCCGTATCGCGAATCGCAAACTGCGCCATGGTGCGCATTTTCCGGTTGATCCACGTGGCCAGGATCTTGCCGCGCTGCTTCTCCCCGAGCCGGGACCGGGGAAAGTCTCCCCTCGCGACGAAGGCGACGATGTCGACGATGACCTGGTGCTCATTGAGGATCGCGTTGACGATCACGGGCACGAGCGAGGCCAGGTGTGACTTGCGGGTGACCTCGACGAGGACGACCATGAGGCCTCCGGCCTGGAAGACGGCGCACCCGCTCGGCACAATATTGCGGTGGCACCGCTCCACCGACGCCTCAATGTCCATCGGAAAGTGGTTCAGCCCGTTGATCTCGAACGTCTCGCCGATGCTGCCGATCACGAAGAGCACCTGCATGTCAACCTGGGCCCCGCCTGGCCCGATCGGCCGGCTGACGCTGTGCAAGAAGCCCAGGTCGCCGGTGCGGACGAACCGGACAGCCGGGTCCCCGTCGACGGTGCGGCCGTCGAACCGCTCCGCATCGAACAGGTCCTTGGACCCGTAGAACCCCTTGACGCACGCCTCCGAGTCGACCCAGATCTCGCCGAACTCGCCATCCCGGCAGTGCGACCGGGTTTCCGGGTTTACGATGGCAATGTGGGTCGAGACCGGCACCATGCCCGAGTCCTGCACGAGCAGAAGCTGCTGCTGCTGCTGCTGTTGTTGTTGCTGCTGCTTCTGCTGCAGCGACGTGCCGTCGATCTCGTCGATCGGGTCGACCGTGACGATGAGCCCCCTCCGGAGGGCCCGGGCGTCCAGCCACAGCTCGATCGGCTCGATGCACATGTACGACCGGGACGCGATCATCGGGTTGAGCACGTGCGAATACACGGTGTTGATGGCGGTCCGGTCCAGCCCGTTGGCGGCGAAGTAGAGCCTCACCTTCTGGAACACGTCGATCCGGGGTCGGGCCTCGGCCGAGATCATCATGTTCTTGAGCTCGTGCAGGCTGAAGTTCTTGTGCTGCATCGCGGCCATGGCGTAGTCAAGCATCTGGCCGGTCGCGTACCCGTCCTTGATCTTGTACCGGGCCAGGATCACGAACAGGGCGGACGGGTTGGCGGCGAACTCGAGCGGGGACAGCAGGTAGGTCGGCGAGCCGACGTAGATGCCCAGCGCGGCCGTGTGCAGGAAGCCGAGCCCAGTGTAGGACCGGACGCAGCCCAGGACCGGGCGCGAGCTCGTCATCTGGCACGTCTCCTTCTGGACCTTGCACATGCCCAGGATGGTGTCGTGGCCCAACTGGACCGCGATCCGGCGCTGGTCCGGGGTCCAGTACGTCCACACCATGACCGGGTAGCCGGGTTGGACCCAGGCCGGGTCGACGGTCAGGCCGAGGTCGCGGCACCCGCCGCCGCCCTGGCGCGGCGGCTTGGTGGTGTTGTGGATCCCCGGCACGGTGATGCTGAGGATCTGGGCCGACTGGCGGATGTGGCTGGCGACCGCCTTGTTCCGCAGCAGCGCGTCCACCTCCTGATTCACCAGCACGGCCTTGACCCGGTAGTCGGCCACGACGTGCAAGTACGCCGGCACGTCCTCGCTAAGCCGGTTCTGGTCCAGGGGCGCGGTCGGGATGGAGATGATGCCGAGGGCGGCGCAGGCGTGGACAGCGATGACGTACTCCTCCGAGTGGGTGTACATCAGGATCGCGTGGTCGCCGGCCTGGATCTTAGCCCGGGTCTTGAGGTAGACGGCGACGGCGGCGATGCGGGTGTCGAACTTGCGCCAGCTCATGCCCTTGCCCTCGCGGCCGCGGGCGTCGACGGTGCAGTAGGCCAGGTCGTCGGGCTGGCGGGCGACCCGCCACTGGACCAGGTCGGTGATGGATCGGAAGCTGGTGAGCGGGGTCGAAGTCCGGTCGTCGATCACGACCTCGCGCCGGTCCACGCCCGAGTACTGGCGGTCGGCGCCCCGGCTCCGGAGCAGCGCGGCCCGCGCCCCGGCCGCGCGCGCGGACCAGATCCCCCCGATCGGATCCACCCCCACCGGGAGGCTCGGCACCGCGCGCTCGACCCCGAACCGGACGTGGACGCACGGGAGCGAGCCCTGCTCGAACTCTCGCCGGCACAACATGTTGCCGATCTCCCGCCGGCCGTTCTTGAGCACCCGCGGTAGCTGGCTGGGCGCCGTGATCAGGACGCAGTACGGCCGCAGCTGATGCTCGTGGGCCAGGACCTCGACGCACCGCTCCGCGAGCGAGTCGAGGAGGGCGGTGTCCAGGGGCCTCGGCGGGCCCCCCGAGGCGGTGGGGGCGGTTGACGCGGCCACCGTCTCCAGCACGATGACGGGCAGGTGCTCGGCGTTGACGACTACGTCAAAGGCGGAGCAGTCGTAGATCTTTGGTACGTTCTTGACGATGCTGACGACGACGTGCTGGACGAAGAAGTAGCGGTGCTGATCCAGCAGCTGATGGTGGGCGTGATGGTGGGCGTGGTGGCCGTCGTCGTTGTGGTGGCCAACCCCCTCGAGCTCCATGTCGGCCTCTTCGACTCGCTGCCGGATCCGATCCTCGTACAGGCCGAGCACGTAGACCTTGCCCTCGATGACGGCGCCGAGCAGGCCGGTGCGCAGGAATTCGGGCTCGATCAGGGTCGGGGTAGGCTCGCCCGGGTCGAACCGGTACGGCCTCGCGTGGAAGATCTGGGCCGTGTGCTTGGGCAGGGCCCAGAACCCGCCCGACAGCGATGGCGAGTCGACCCAGATCTCGCCCACGGTGTCGGGGGCGGCCAGCATGCCGGTGTCCGGCTCGACCACGGCCACGGTCGCGTCCGGGATCGGGTAGCCGAAGGCGCCGACCCGGACCCAGCCTGGGTCACCGACCGCGGTCGCGGCGGCGGCGGCGCGGCGGCGGGCCTCCTCGCCGGCGGCCACCACCACGACCTCGTTGGTCTTGAGAGCCTCCCGGTCCAGCAGGACCTCACCCAGATCGGTTCCGCCGGCTCGGCTGCCGCCGACTCCGCCACCGCCGCTGCCGCCGCTGCCGCCACTGCCGACCTGGTCCGCCGCCGGACCGCTGCCGCCGCCTCCGCCGAGTAGGCTCACGAACCCGTCCCCGGCTCCGGCTCCTCCTTCCCCCCCTCCTCCCACCTCGGATGCAACGGTCGTCCCGATCCCTGCCTCTGATCTCTCGACTTCCCCTCCTTCATGTCCCCCCTTCTCCCCCGTGATGATTGTCGGCGCCGCCGCCGCCGTCAACTCTCCTCCGGGCTTGTCCTCATCCATGCCGGCCAGAGTTCCGGCGGCGGCGGCTGCCCCCAGCGGAATCCCCATCCGCTCCTCCCCCCCCAGCCAGTCCCGCATGCTGATCACCATCCCACCGTGCTCCGGCAGACATAGCATGGGGGCCACTGCCTCGCGGGCTCGCAGGTTCCGCAGCGGGCGCAGCCATCGGTCCGCCAGCACCTCGTGGAACTCGCTGTCGACGGTCAGGGTGTCGATCAGGCACAGCTTGACGGCGCCAAAGTTGGGCTCGGTCCCCTTCTTGAACGACCGCGTGGCCATCGGGTCCTGCTGGTAGTTGTACGCGGCCCGCTTCAGGCCCGGGTAGTCGGCCACCAGCACGCTGGCTCGGTACTTGGTGATCAGGTGGGCGTACAGGCCCGGGAGCTCGACGGCGCGGCTGTCCACCCACACGGTCGTGTGGCCCCCGTACACGCTCAGGAGCACGGTCAGGATCATGCCGATGCCGAGGCGCGGGTCGAGGTAGGACAGCAGGGTCTCGGCCCCGGACCCCTGCCGGATCACCCGGCCGTCGCGGTCCTGCAGGGTCCGGCTGAAGGTGTCGCCCGGCCCGGTCCCGGGCACGGTCGACACGACGGCGGTGAGGCAGGCCATCTGGTGCATCACGGTCCGGTGGCTGAGCACGACCCCGCGCAGGTCCCCGGTCGGGGCGCGGGAGAACTCGATGTAGGCCAGGTCCGGGGTGGCCAGCGGGGCGAGATGGTCGTCCTTGCGGCGCGGGCTGTGGCTGCCGAACTCGTTCGTCTTCCACCACTCGACGCCCCGCGGCCACGCCAGCTTGTCGCGCTGGAACGTCTTGAGGGTGCTGTCGGTGGTCAGGGCCAGGTGGGCCTGGGTCGACGTCAGGATCTGGCCAAGCCGGGCGAAGTCGGCCGGCTCGCTGACCGGGACGGCCACGACGCCGGCGATGAAGCAGCCCAGCAGGGCGATGGCGAAGTCAATGATCTCGGAGTCGCGGTAGACGAGCGCGACCCGGTCGCCGCGGTACAGGTTGCTCTTGTCCCGGATGACCTGCCCGACCTTCTCGGCCTTGCTCGCGAGCTTGTCCCAGGTGATGGAGGCGACCTCCTTGCCCTTGGCGTCCAGGACCCAGTAGGCCGGCTGCTTGCCGGCTCGGCCGCCGCGGTACCGGATCACGGCGGCCAGGTTCTCGAACTGGGACATGGCCTGGTTGGCGTCGAGCGGGTCCGTGATGGAGAAGGGCACCTCGCGCGGCTCGAGCGGGCTCTGGTACCGCAGATCCGGGCCCGGCAGGTCGCTGGACGAGAGCGGCGGCGGGGCCATTGCGGCCGTCGGCGAGAGCGGCTCCGGTTGGTGTTGGGACTGTGCCATGGAATATCTCCCCGGGCCGCTGCCGCCGCCATACTCGCTCGCTGCCTGGTCGTCGTAGCCTTGCTGTTGGCCGGCGAAGTCGGAGAAGAAGCCCTGCGCGTCCTGCAGTAGCGTGCTCGCGCGGCCATACTGCTGCTGCTGCTGCTTGTCCTCGAACCCGTACCGGTCATCATAGCTGGCGCCGCCATATCCTCCGTATCCCCCTGGCTGGTCATGCTGGTGCTGCGGTTGCTGCTGCTGGTGTTGATGCTGCTGCTGCTGCTGGGGAGGCCTGAACGCGTAATCAACCGAGGCCATGGTCAGGGTCCGTCCGTCGGACGACTCGGGACCGGATAAGTAGACCGAGTCGCGCGAGTCGCGCTTCTGGCTGGGACTCAGGAACAGAAGCGAGTCGTGCTTGTTCGGGGCCGGCCTCGAGTCGGCCATCGGCCCGCCGGGCCGCAGTAGCCCCGCCGGGTGTCCCCCCCCACCCCCGCCGTCGAGCTGCTGCTGCTGCTGCTGCTGGCTATGGACCGAGGGGGGGCGGAACCCGCCGACCGAGAGTGGGCTGACCGAGGTGGTGCCGTTGTTGCTACTGTTGTTGTTGGAGCCGGCGGACATGAGGGCACGGGCGGCGGCGGCACGGTGGCCCTCGTCTTGGGCGGGCGGATAGATCGCACCGTCATCGTTGTCCCAGGGCGCGTGTATCTGGAGGCCGCCGTGGGGGAGGGGCGGTGGGGTCTCATCGAGGGGTGATGGGTACTGGGCAAGCAGCTGGCCGCGACGCTTTTCGTACCTGTTTGTCCAAGTCAGTCCGTCAGTCCGCCAGCGGGCTCTGATTTGTGTCCCTGTGGGAGACGATGACGAGGTGGCCGGGAGAGGAGGAGAGGAGAGGACTTGCCCCTTGACGGTGATCTCGCCCTCCTGCGGGACGATAACGAGTCGAGTCAGCGGCCAGGCTGTACACGGCTTCGACTTCGCGATGCGCACGCTCGCGAGCACGCACGCACTGCTCAAGCTCCGCACGACCGCCCCCCTTGTGCCTGCCGGGGGTGCCGCGGCGACGAGACGGAAGAAGGGATGGGAGGAAGGACAGACGCACCTCCAATTCCTGCTGAAGCTCGTCAAGCCGCCGCTGCAGCTCGGGGTCCATATCGGCGGTGGCGAGGGGCCCGTAGCCCACTGGATGGCGGGAAGAAAGAGAAAGGGGTATAATCGAATCCGAATTTCTCAATCTCGCTTATGCCGCAATCGAATCGGCCGCTGGAGGCTGCAGGTGCCGTCGGGGTCAGCAGCAGCCAGCCGGCTCGGTGGCTATCGCGGCTAGTGGCACCAAACGCTGGGGGGCTCGGCTATGGTCATGTCGGAGAAGAAAACCAGCACTGGCGAGCGCGGCAGCAGCAGGCTAGCTAGGCCTGCTAGTTGCGTGCTGGAGAGGCCCAAGCGCACGGTGGTGCGTATTGCGGCTGCGGTTGGAATTGATCAGACGCTAGAGGGGGGGCGCCGGCAGCGGCGACGGCAGTGACGTATTAGCTCGAGCCGCCTACTGCCGGGGGGAGACGAGAAACGCAGGAACGGCAAGGCCGCACCGGTTTTTCAAAATCGAGCAATCACAGCATCACTCTAGCCAGCTTTCAACCCGTAGCGAAATGCCACCAACTGCGGTCCGTCCCCAGAGCAGCAATGGCGTTCAACGTCCGGCCTGAGCGGGCTCGGCCCCGCCCCAGCACCTGGCTGAGCTGCTGGCTCTCTCGCACTGGCTGAGCAGTCAGCAGTCGGCGGCGGCGGCGGCGCGGCCGATCCGGCGCGGCAGCCGGTGCGACTGGCCGAACCGGATGACTGGTCGAGGGGCAAGACGCTGGTGTCCCGGCTATCTATCCGTCCTCCCAGAGGCCACAGCAAAGCAGAGTGGAGTGGTGGTCTCCCCACGTCGTCTCTGTGCCGACCAGGCCTAGCGGGGGTCGTGTGTGTATGGGTGCGTGTGCGCGTGTGCGCGTGTGCGTATGTGCATGTGCTATGAACGTCTCCGGGTCAGGGGCCGGGCCTGGGGCAGCGGTAGTGCCTGGGATAGTTCCCTGGTGGTGAGTGGTGACATGGCTCATCTCGGACGGCGGTGCGGTGGCACCGCCGTACTACTCCGGTGGATCGTGACGTCATGGCGCCGTGACAAAGATACCGCCCCGGCCGGGCGCGCCGGAGGCGTGGTGATGATGATATATATACAACAGGATCAGGATATGGCAAGTTACCAATCAGATTAGTACCGAGTGAAGGGGGTCTAACGGTGTCAGCCCTGGAGACCCTTTTCCAGGGAACTCTGCAATCGGGTCGTGATGGCGCCCGTTAATGGCGACAAGGACTACCGGGATGGCGGCTGGCCATTATCTATCTAAATGTGGGCCATGCCGGGGGTTGTACGGCTCGGCGCCGCTTCGAGGAAGGACTGGGGGGTGTTGGAGGACAGGACTCGGACCAGCCAGCCCCCAGCGCCGGCCTTGGAGACGAGCAACGAGCATACCAAGCTCCTCGGGCTGACAGAGGGCACCGGCCGGGGTAACGGCGCCCCCTCAGATAGAACTGATATGAAAATGAGAATGAAGAAATGCGGATCAAAAAGAATAATCCCGTCTGCTTCCTACAAGTGCGCGCTGTCCTCAATTGGCCGACCGGCCGAGTGATTCCAGGTCCCCCATGCCACGCATACATACCACCCACCACCCATCGACCGCCGCGACATGGGAGATTGAAATCCCCCCGGAAACCAATTGCAAGAAACGCCGCATGTTTCTCCCGCCCATGCCTGTCTTTCAATCGCCGAGGCCGTATTTCGAGCTGTAATGGCTCGGCCATCTTCTCGTGTGGGAGCCGGCATTTGATCCGGAGCCGACCGCGCCAATCCCGCGCCGTCAGTGTCCCGGACACGGGCCTCGAGTTCTCTCTTCGCGGGCCGAGATGAAACACGGTTACAAGACGTAAGCGGAGCTGGGCCGAGCCACAAAGGCCGTCTCGGCACCGGTTTGTACCTGGGCCAATCAACGCCGACAAGACTCAACCGCGGTCCAGACGGGGAGGTTATACCTACCATAGCCTCTCTATATCAGATTTGATCTTCATTTACTGCGCCAACAAGGCACAAGACGACGTGGTCAATTGAGGCAGAGCCTTTTTTAACCATGCCATGGTGCGACATCATGCCGCCGCTTAGTGGTGTGCAGCAGGGGAACTAGGGAATGGACAGATGCCTTTGAGCAGTTTTGCCATATGCGGCTCGTCGCCGACTTGGCCGCTATCGTAACTCTCTAATTTCAGCATCCTAATCCGGCGGGTGTAGAGAGTCCAGACCCGCCCGTCTCTTTGTCTGCCTCAGGGCCCGGAACCGGCCCAGCTCGGGCTGTCCCTCTTTGACGCGCTCCTTTACGGCCGAGTCGGCAGTCTCCTCGACGATGGTTTCCTTTGTCATGCGCCGGGGCCCATATAAACCCGGGCTCGGCCGGCGCTTACTCGGTCCCGCGCCTGATCGCCTGTTCATACATGATCGACGTGTTCAGAGTCTCAGCTTCTATTCCGAGATAGCCTCATCAAGACCATCTGTTCTAGGTATTGCTCCTTCCTCCCTCGCCTGTTCTGTGCCACAACGTATCTGTCATGGCCCACTACTTACTCTGTTCCTCTCAGCAGCCTACTTACTCTACCACTCTTAGTACCCTACAATTTTGTTACTTGACTATTCGCCGCACAGGACGCTTGTCTCGGGACAGGTGATATTTTGTTACATCTGTACATTTGTACATCTGTATCCTACTATACATACCGCCGCCATGTCCGACCCGTCGGACCATCCCACCCCTACTTCCCCGCCCCTTGACCCCCCCAGACCAGAATTATCCCAGGGCTCGCGCAGGTCCCGTCGTTCCGGCGGCAGCCAGTCCTCCCAAAATTCCCTCCTTCGCTGGGATTCGTCCGATTACTTGGACGACACCAACGGCACAGACCTGCCGTGGGGCTCACCAATCTTCTCACATCCCGATCTGCCGGATCCGATGGCGCAGAGCCCCCCTGGCCGGACCCGTTCCGGGGGAGGATACGGGCAGAGGCCGCAGCAGGTCGACGTCCAGGAGAATGCCGGCTTACCGACCTTCCTCCAGAACCAACCAAGCGGGAACATACAGCGGCTGGCGCGGATCCTAGAGTCGCCCCAGTCCGAGGCTGCCGAGTCCCTGGACTCAGACCAAGACCATGGCCCGGCTGAGGAAGCGGATGCCCCGGCTGCTGAGGCGGATGCCCCGGCTGCTGAGGAGGATGCCCCAGCTTCCCAGGCCCAGCCGGCTCCCGCGATCGACGTGGGCGAGGCCCAGAACGCCGACGCCCCGTCCAGCCCGGCGCCAGGGAGCAGCCCCAGCAGCGTCGGCAACCTGTTCGAAGACGAGGATGCCCTGGGCCCAGACCAGGGCCATGGCCCGGCTGCTGAAGCGGATGCCCCGACGGCTGAGGCGGATGCCCCGGCTGCTGAGGCGGATGCCCCAACCGCCCAGGCCCAGCCGGCTCCCGCGATCAACCTGGCCGAGGCCCAGGACGCATACGTCGCGCCCAGCCCATCAACAGCGCGAGGGGGCAGGCCCAGCAGCGTTGGCAGCCTGTTCCAAGACGAGGGCGACCTCGACGGAACCGAGCTGTCGCCCGTCCGCAGGTCTAGCAGGGCCAGCAACAACCCGCGGGTGGCGCTCCCGCCCGTCGTCGCCACGACCCGGCCGCAAGCTCAGGACCCGCCGGTGCAGGCGCCTCGGCCCAGCCTGCCCGCCCTTCCGATCGTGATCGACCGGCGGGAGCGGCCGCAGAAGGACTACTACCAGGAGAACATAAGCCGGCTGAAGGCTGATCTGATCGGCATGCACATCTTACTGCCGAACCTGCCGAATGTCGACCAGGCACGGGTCAACCCGGCCCCGACGCAGGATTACCAGCTCGAGCAGATCTTCCCGTATGCCCCCGCGCCGGCTGCTGCCGACGACACTCCCGCGGCCGCCCCTGCCCCCGCCCTCGTGCCCGCGGCCGCGGCCGCGCCGGCTCATATCCCGGCTCACGCCGGATACCCGGTTCCGGTGAACCAGCCCGAGCAGATCTTTCCCTACGTCCCCGCGCCGTCTGCTGCAGCAGAGACTCCCGCGGCCGCCCCCGCCCCGGCCCCGGCCCCGGTCCCGATTCCCATCCCAAGAGAAGAGCCTCGGCGGGCCACCGCCCACGCACCGCTGGCCCTGCCTCAGTTACCAGCTCAGCCAACTACGCTCGCAACCCAGCCACGCAACCCAGCCCCGGGCCCGGCTGCGGCGGGGGCCAGGCCACACGCCCACCACGCGCCCCTGGCACTGCCGGCGCCACTGCCGATTCCGCGCGTGCAGTCTCAGCCCCAGCCCCGGCCCCGGCCCCAGCCGGCCCAGCCGGTCCAGCCAAGCATCGCAGCCCAGCCCCAGCCAGCCGGCCGAAACCAGCTGCCATTCTCCCCGGTCCAGAGCCATCATCACCAAACATACCCTCCCAGCATTGCTCAACCCTATGCTGCTCAGCCATACGCTGCTCAGCCGTACGCAGCTCAGCCGTACGCTGCTCAGCCGTACGCAGCTCAGCCCTATGCTGCAACCCACCAGCCGATGTACGCGACGAACGCGCAGCCGTATGACTACAGCCAGCTTCCGTACGAGTCAACTGGCCAGCCGCAGGCCCCAGCGCCGCAGCAGCAGTACGGAGTGAGCCAGCAGCAACAGCAGCCGCAGGTTCCTGCCCCGCAGAACAATTACAGGCAGCAGCCGCAAGTCCCGGCGGCCACGCAACCGTACGCGCCGAACCCGCAGCCGCGATCTCCGGCCCCGGAGCGGTGGGGGCTGGACCCGCAGCTGTGGGCGCCGCCGAACCCGCAGGCGCACGCCCGGGTCCCTCTGCCGCATGCTCCGAACCCCCCGCAGCCGCGGGCTCAGGCCCAACAACCGCACGCTCTTGCCCTGCCGCTCCCGCCGCTCCCGCCGCTCCCGCCTCCCCTGCCGGCCGCCAGTGCGGCCCCGGCGCAGCGGGCTCCGAAGAAGAGGAAGCGCGATACCCGCTGTCGCGGTGCCAAGATCGACATGAGCGACGTCTATCAGGATCTGGTTGTGACGCCGCCCTCGTGGGGCACGCCCTCGGCCGGGACGCGGGCCCATCGGGATGGCCGTCCGCTGTTCCAGTACACTCAGGATGGAGAGCTGCTGCACTCGCTGGCCTTTGACCGCAACGGGCTGCGGCAGTACATTGAGCAGATCCGGTCCCAGGGGCGGGACCTCCGCCTGTGGGTGCAGAACATGCCCATGGGCTTCACCGACCGCTACCCAGCCGGGTCCGTGTCGAAGCGGTGCCGGTGGGCCGGCTGCCCAGACCCCAACCGGACCATCCTCAAGGGTTGGCTCCGGGTCGCCCTGGACGAGTTTCCGGCCCAGACCGGGGTCAGCCGGGACCCGTTCCACTGCGCCGGATACCTTCACTTGTATTGCCTCGAAAAGCTGTTTGACCTCGGCTCTCTTGTCCAGTTTGGTCTCGAGCCCGACCTGCGGGACTTTACCTATGAGGCGAAAAACGCCATGTCGTTGACGCGCGACCACATGCAAATGTCGACGGCGTACAACCGGTGGATGCAGCCGCGAACGGCGGCGGTGGCGGCGTCAATGGCCTCCCCGGCCGTGGCGGATGCGCCGGTGATGGTGCCGGACCAGGACCGGCTGTGGCATCGGCTGACGTCGAAACACATGGAACTGCAGGCCGGTTCTCGAGAGAAGATGCGGGTCACCCGCAACGGAGTGTCGATCAACAAGCACGTGGGCAATCTTGAGATGTATTGCCGCATGATGAAGGCCAAACTGGCCCAGCAGCGGGCCGACAGGAAGAGGCGGCGAGAGGCGGCCGAGGAAGACGACGATGACGACGACGACGACGACGACGACAGCGACGACGACGACGACGACGACTACCGCGGCGGTAGCGGTGCTCAAGTGCCGGGACCGAGGAGGACTTCGAAGAGGACTCGGGGACACTGATGTTTGGGTGTGTGGAGTGGGAGTCGGCTTGGAAACTCGACCCAGATGGGGATGACGGTGCTAGAATGCGGGCGTTTTTGGGCCCTTTTTTTCATCTTGAGGGCACGGCTAGCTGGTAGTTTAGCAGTAACTGTAACTGGAACTGTAATTTATCCGTCTGATTGGTAAACAAAATCGACCGCGCTGGTCAACCGTAGATCAATCAGAATAAGTATGTATACCTCGGGAATGTGATGATATTTTCTCTGATGGGGAAGGGGGAGAGGGCACCACCACTTACTGCATACGTAGCATGCACTGCCAATTTCTCATCAATGCGTATGGGCTGCACTGCCAAGTCCTCATCAATGCGTATGGGCTGCACTGCCAATTCCTCATCAAGGCCTCCCCTCGCCTCGAGCAGCTTGCTCAGACAGACATCTGCGGGCCTAGACTCGGCCGCCCCGCGACCGCGCTAGCCCCCAGCCGGCCGAAAGCCATCGCCCTTTGTGGCGGCCAAGCCGTGGTCTGTCTGGCCTGCTTTGAGGGGTTCAATCAGTGAGCAATGAAAGAGAAATCGGTCGAGACTCGGCATTCCCCGGCCCTGTGCTGTACTTGATCATTGCTCCGACATGCCAACATGCATCCCTTTGTCAAGCAGACAGGTGTGGAATGGGGCGGGGGAGTCCGCCACTGCCCGCGGATCCGCAACGAGTCGAGGGCATGCATTCGCTGGAATGATGATGCCTGCGCCGGCGAGTCCGAGCCAAGCACGCCCCTGTCGGACGACGGGACAGCGCGGCTGGAGCGCGGATGGGTGGTCGGGATACAAATAGGCACCATTAGGCCCCCGCTGGAGGAGAGGAGATGGGCTGGATCCTGACTTGGTCAGGCTGTGATCAGCACGCCACCCGCTAACCAGGCGCAGAAAAAAAACCCCGCCCCATCACGGAGCCTCCGTCCGAACCGCGGGCCCCAGCCAGTCGGGCCTGAACCAGGGACGCCCCCTCCCCAGGTGGGGGGTCGCTCGCTCAGCTCGCTCTCAGCTCAGGCTAGCGGACCAGCCAGCTAGCCGGCCGCCCCGCAGCACACGTCCGTTTGTCCTCCCGCCAGAGGGAGTCGAAGCGGCCGCACCGATCGATTGCAACGGCCGGGCGTGGGGCCCCCTCCGCTCCTCAGTCGACCGATCGCCAGCCAGCCGGTCCCCGGAGACCCTGCATCGTCGGCCACGGCCGCTCCGGCCGTGCAGGTCACCTGGCCGACCGACAGCAAAGAGGAAGGGGTCGAACCAGAGGCGAAAGGCGAAAATTTCTCTTCCCGACATAGCCCGAGGTTGCGCAACACCGTCAGATCGCGAGATTCTGAAGTCATCGAGTTTATTCCGTGGTCGCGGAGAGAGGTTACACCACCGGCCGCCCCCACCAAGCCTTCCTTACCAAAACCCGCTGGCCAGCGCAACACCACGCCGCACCAGACCAACTGCCTCGCCGCTCGCCGCTCGCCGCATCACCACCACCCACCACTGGCAGCACTAACAGGCCCGCTAATCCATCACGGCAGCGGCGGCAGCGGCGGCAGCAGCATCACCACCACCACCCCCCCAATTGGAGCGTAGGCGTGGGCGGGAGAGCTGGGAGAGATCTCGGACGGCAACGAGAAATATCTCTCTGCTATTGACGCCGTCGTCGTCATCCTCGTCGCTTCTGCAGGCCTCGGACCCTGATTCTCTGTAGAGAATCAGGGAGAGTGGACGGGCCCTGGCCATGGAGGTCGAGGGCCAACCTGCGCTGCAGGTCATCATCCTCGTGGGTTTTCATTCCAGTTTACCCTGTCTCTCCAACCATCCTCTGCACGCGACATTGGGCCGGCGCGACCGTCACCATCCCCCATCTCTATCCTACTCTCACGTCTCGCACATCCACGGACTTTACCCTGGACTCGAGCCTGCCCCGTTTCAGGCCACCTGGCTCGCTGGCTTCCCTTTATTCTCCTTCTACGCCCCTCGCCCCTCTTTTCTGGGTTTTTTTTACCCCATGTTCTTGACGTCGCCACAAAGACGTCTTTGTGTTGTTGTCCTCGGTCTCAGCCCCACACACAGCCTGGTCACATCTCACATCTCACACAGGCCAACCATCCTACCCGAAATCTGCAGCAGCACACGGGCTAACTCTCCCCAAGGGATCCGGGGGCGGCCCCCTCGAGAACAAGACCACGGCCTTCCTCGTCCGGTCCTTCTCCTCCAACTGGGCGCGGGGCTCCGTCCTCGCGGTCGACGCGGGCGTGCACCTGAGCGCCATCGCCGCCATCCTTGAGGAGACCCAGCCGGCAGAGCTGGGCGGGGCCGGATGCCCACTCCCGCACGTGCTCGGGACCGGCCCGTTCGCCGGGCTCGAGCTTCCGTTCCGGTCCGCGGCCGCCAACGCCGGCCACGTGGGGCGCTCCCTCGTGGACACCTACCTCATCACGCACCCGCACCTGGACCACATCAGCGGCTTCGTCGTCAACACGGCCGCCAAGCCGGGCGGCCGGCCCAAGCGGCTCGCCGGCCTGCCCAGCACCATCGCCGCGTTCAAGCACCACATCTTCAACAATGTGATCTGGCCGAACCTGTCGGACGAGAACAACGGGGCGGGGCTGGTCACGTACATGCGCCTGGTCGAGGGCGGCAGCCCCGCCCTCGGCGAGGGGGACAGCCGGGGCTACCTCGAGGTCGTCGATGGCCTCGCCGTCAAGGTGCTCAGCGTGAGCCACGGCCACTGCATGGAGAAGCACAGCCATCGGGGGTCTGTATGTAGTAGCATCGGAAGCGGAGCCGGCGGCGGCGGCGGCCTCTTGGCCGGCCGGTTCAGCGCCGACGGCCCCGGGCTCCTGTCCCCGCGGGGGCGGCGCCCGACCATGCCGCCCGACATGCCTCGCCTGCTGCACCAGCTCCAGCAGCAGCAATACAGCCATAGTAGCCACTACCAGACCCATCCGCATAGCCATCAACCCCACGGCCCCTCGATAGCGCTGCCGCCCGGCTATGCAGCCCCGCCCGGGTCGCGGAACGGAAGTGTGGTCACGATCCCGTCGCCCCTGCCCACGCCGCCGGGCGGTGGCGGGCCCGGCGGCGGCGGCGGGGAGTCGGAGCGCATCTGCGTCGTCGACAGCAGCGCCTACTTCATCCGCGACACCACCACCGGGCGCGAGGTGCTGATCTTTGGCGATGTCGAGCCCGACACCATCTCGCTGTCGCCGCGCAACCACACGGTCTGGGCCGAGGCGGCGCCCAAGATCGCCCGTGGCAGCCTGGCCGGGATTCTGATCGAGTGCAGCTACGACAATAGCCAGACCGTGGACCGGCTATACGGCCATCTCACCCCGCACTTTGTTCTCGAGGAGCTCTGCGCGCTGGGCGCCGAAGTCGAGGCCGTTAGGGCGGCGGCGGCGGCGGCGGCGGCGGGAGGTGACGGCACACTCCGCGACCCTGCTTCGCTGTCTTTCCCCAAGAAGCGGAAGCGGGAGCTCGACCACCTGGCCAAGCCCGATATTCGGAGGCGGAGCGTGTCGACGCATGCGGCGACGCCGTCCGCGTCCAACGACGACGCGGTGAGCCCCAAGACCATCAAGCCCAGCCAGGGCAGGATGTACTTCCCGCCCGGCGCAGTCGCCGGGGGTGGGGAAGCTCTCCACCCGGTCCCGCCGGCGCAGCCATCGCCGCACCTGTCCAGCGCCACGGCGGGCCTCACCCTCGAGAGCAACGGCAACGGGCACGGACACGGGCGTGACCGCGGAAGCGGATCCTCCACGCCTCCGCACCCTTCGTCGCCGACCCCGTTCTCACGCCCGCCCCTCAAGGGGGTCAAGGTCGTCATCATCCACGTCAAGGAGAGACTGGACGATAACGAGGACGCCGGCCAGACCATCCTGCGGGAGCTGATCGAGACCGAGGCTGAGCTGCAGACCGGGGTCGAGTTCGTGCTCTCGTACGTGGGGCAGAGTATATCTCTTTAGGCATCTTCGCAGCCTTCTTGTTCCGGTCTCATCTTCGGTTTCGAAGCATTCGAGGTCCCAACTGTACTCTTGATCGTGCCTTTGGTTTTCCTTTCCTACTCTTTCCGTTCTTTTCTTCTGGCCGCTTTTTATTTTTTAATTTCTCTCCCTGGGGGCTCGCTTCTTTCTGCCGCTTTTTTCTTTGCATCATACACCTGGTGCCGAGGCCTGTACTTGGCTGGGACTTGGGGTCCCGAGATCTTGCCGACTTGTACGATGATGATGACCGCGACGATTGGGAGGACTGGAGTGGCCGGGCGCAGCCCGGTCTCGGGGGCCGGGTCAGGGGTCAGGGGGGGTGGAGTTTATCAGGGGCGTATAAGGGAGGGTTAAGATACCATTGATAATGCCAGTTCGCGTGTTCCATGCCTCCACGCTGAGGGCCAGGACGCACCATCTAATTGTTGCCGCCACCCATCATCTTCGTGCTGCCGTTGCTTTTTTGTTCTTGCCGCCAGCATCGGACCGCAACTGGCGCCGCCGAACCCTCATCCCTACCTGGCCGGCCGCATCGGCTCAGGATGCAGTACGCTAGCATCACATGCCGTGCATGCGCCCGCACACTACATCTGGCCGCCATGGCCGACGGAGCAGCGAGCCACGGGGTGGAGTGGTCGTGGGTGGGGGCGGCGACCGGCGAACGGCGACCGGCGAACCGGTGGAACGGTGATACGGTGAGTCGCGCGATGGCGGAGGAGACGGAGCAGATATATGTTGTATGCGGTGAGAGCGCACGGGCGGCTGGCCTTCATCGATCCATATCGTGCCACCCGCACCACGCACGAACACTTACTTCCGTTCTCAACAGTTCTGTTACCTTGGCCGACCCAAGTCACGCGACTGATCGGCCGACTGGCTCCCAGCCACTGAGAAAGGCACGCAGCCCGGCGGCGGGCGCCAGCGAACCAGACACGTGCGCCGCCACCGGACGGCAATTTCCTGTTTTTTAGCTCCTCCCCCGCGCCGAGGCCGCCAGCGCAGCAGTACTTGCATGGCGTGCATCGCATCGCAGCGCCGTACGAGCACTGTCGCTAGCGAGAAGGAAAGCTGGCGGATGGTTCGATCGCAATATGCTGCACCGCCTCCACTCTTTTTTAGATGACGTCGCAGGGAAGGAAGGGCGAGATCGGCACTGATGTTCAGGCCCAATCTGGAGCCAACCCCGGAAAGAGACGGAAAGACGAGGCAGAGAGAAAGCAAAAAAAAATCAAAAGGCCCGAGGGCCGGACTCGGGGGAGGGGAGATCCGAGCGCGGTCTGTGCGCCGCCCATGTGGGCGGCAGATCGGTGGGTCGGGCCAATAGGCTACCTCATCCTTGCCTTGGCATGGAAGGAGGCACGAGACCTCGGCTCACCAGAACCTGGCCGGTTCGTACCGGCGCTGGTCCAGCTGGCTGCGCATTTGCGGGGAGCGGGGGAGCGGGGGTCTGAGGGGAATAGATAAAGATCGGCCCCGTCGCCACTCTTTCTTCTCCTCCGCCCTGTCCGCGTCGTGCTGTCTGTCGTTCAGTCAGCCTATCCTCCGCCCGTCCGCCGTCCGTGTCGGGGAGAGTTGAGGACTGTGTTCGTCTGGTGTATCTGTCTCCCTATTTTTCGTTCTTTTTCGTTGGCGGTCGCGCCATTATACATCGGCATTTTAAATCTTGTTCAAGAGCTGGATCGAGCGGAAAGAAATTGTGTCCAATATGGCCTCTCTCCTGCCTCGTCGGATCCTTTCGTCGAACTTTGCGTCCCGCTTCATCCCGACCTCGTCCCAGTCCTCGCTCTCGTCTCTCCTCCTCCTCGCGGGCGGCGCCGCATCGCTGCCCGTCGCCGCGACCGTGCGCGACATGGTCCCGACCACGCGGAACTCGTGGGCGACCGGACCGGGCCTCGTCGAGGGCGTCGTGATGGCCTCGCTCGTCGACTCGGATCCGGCCGGGTTTCCGCATTCGAGCATACTAGGGAGCGAGAAGAGATGAGAGACAGCGGGAGGACGAAGGCGAGGAGGAGGGGGGACGACGACTCGAGATGGGACACAGGGTATGTGTTCTCATCGATGGCGCCCGCCATGGACCCTGTCTGTTCATGCTGACTCGAGCCTGGTATCCAGTCGGGTGCGATAGGCGGACCGGACAGCCCCGAGCCCACCACGATTCCATGTACATCTGCCACGTCAAACGGACCAATGCCCTCGTCGGCTTGGCTGGTCGAGGGGAAATTCCATCATGCATGTACAGCACGTACACGCACGCACGCTTGCTTGCTATAGGGGGCCGGCCACGACAGAACGACACGGTATGGAAAAGGAAAAAAAAATTGAAAAAAAGAGCTGTTGGGTCAGTTAAAATTCAATGACACTTGGTCGGCTTCGTCGTGAGGCGGGCCGTGACGATGCGGGGCAAGATTCAATTGACCCCAGAGGGACCACTGCGTCGGGGCCTGCCTGCCTGCCGCCAGCTCAATTGAATCGATCCAGCACTGCCAGCCGAGCTAGTTAGTGACTGGCCCGCTCCGATTAACGTAGGGCTGCTTATCTCCACGTGCCGACCCTCATCCGCTAGTCTTCTCATCATTTTTTCTGTCCAGACCGGCCACCCGAGCACACGCCCGAGCACCGTTCTACCCCTCCATCTCCTCCATCTCCCCAGGCTCTCCCCCCCCGATGAGGATTCGGCCACCGCGGCATGTAACCAGCCGGCCGTGGAGCGATCTACGATTTAAACACCCCAACAGCATCTTCCTGAGCCACAATCCCAGGGCCCGGTCCGTCCCCGTCGTCCTGTCGGCGGCCGCAGCCCCCACCACCGCCGCCACCACTGCCAGCCCTGTCGCTATCCTCCACGACGACGTCTTCGGGTCGTCGGACGTGAGCCCCGGCGGCCCCTGCGGCCCCTACGGCCCCCGCCGCCCCACCGGCCGCGCCATCTGCCTCTACACCCCGCCCCCGCCGCCCCCGCCATCCGAATACGGCCCCACCCTGCTCCGGCGGCCGACCTCAGTCATGCTCAACTGGATCGAGGTCCCGTTCGCGCCGACGGTCGACGTCACCGGCAGCTGCCTCCTGCTGCGGGGCGAGCGCAAGTCGTACTACTTCGGCCGCATGTCCGAGTCCACGCAGCGCGCCATGTCCGAGCGCGGCGTCAGCCTCGTGAGCCACGGGACCATCTTCCTCACCGGCCCGGTCGGGTGCGACGCCCTGGGCGGCCTCCTCGGCTACGTCCTCACCATGACCGATTCGATCACGGGTCAGAAGCTGGCCGCGATGGAGATCCACGCCAAGAAGAAGCAGCGCCACAACTGGGCCCCGCCGAGGCAGAACATCTTCCAGAACATCCTCGACCGGATCGAGGTTCACGGGGGCCATAACTTGAATTACTACCTGGCCTCGGCCCGCCACTTTATCTTCCGGCACGGGGTGCCGATCCGCACAGTGGAGCAGTCTGATGATCCCCGCATGGCCGCCGCCGCCGCCGCCGCCACCGCCGCCGCCGCCACCACCACCGATCCGGCCATCGCGGCCCGGCCCGACTTTGAGGACGACTGCATCAAGGTGTGGAAGATACCAGTCAGGTCGGGGTCGCAACCCATCCAGCCGCCCCCCAGGCCGGCGTCGCGCAAGCGGAGCCATGATCAGGCCATGGCCGACGAGTCAGAGCCGTCGGCGGCCGATAAGGGGGAACAGGGCCTGGTGGACAAGCTGGTCACCGAGACAGTCGTCAAGCACATGTTCAACTCGGACTGGTCCCGAGACCTGCTGGTCGAGTATCCGATCGGCATGGTCGACCACGACGGCAAAATTTTCATCCGCCGCGACGACGGTCCCCTCCGCCAGTACAATGGCCCATGGCCGGGCGACGAGGACTACGATCCGAAACGCATTGTCTGGGCCCGGGAGCCGTGGCCGGCGTCCAAGGTCACCAGCCTGCCGCCAGCCAAGCCCTTGCTCACGTCCATGTGCTACGTCGTCCAGCACCAGCCCCGGCGGGGCAAGTTCGACCCCAAGGCGGCCGAGGCACTCAACATCCCCAAGATAGAATACAAGACCCTCTGCGCCGGCAAGAGCGTCGAGGTGGATGGGAGAACCATCGAGCCGGATCAGGTGCTAGGCGAGCCGTTCCGGGGCCACGGCTTCGCCTTCATCGACCTGCCGGACGCGTCCTACGTGCCGGCGTTCCTGGCCCGGCCCGAGTGGAGCAGCGACGCCATCATGGACACGATAAAGTTGATGCACTGGCATCTGGGCCCCGGCCTGCTCGACCTTGCCGAGATAAGGCAGTTCATGCGCGAGCGCGGCCACGTCGAACATCGGGTTGCCTCGGTCGAGACGTGTCCGAACACGGTGACGTTCCTGTCCGCAGCCCGGGCGATGGCTCACTACGGCGTGATAGACCGGGACCGGTACCCCCCCCTCCACTTCAGCAACATGGCGCGGCTGCCGGCAGAAGGCGTGCCGTACCGGCGCCTCCAGACCGGTCAGAAGATACGGGTGATGCCGCAGTGGGCGATCGATGATGCGGACGTGGCCCCGTCCCCGGGCCTGTCCAACGCTCTTGCGGCCGGCGTGCCCGGCCGGGTCCGGAATTTGGCGGCCAAGGCGGCGGCCCTGGTGCGGACCCAGGCCTTCCGGGACGAGGTGGACGAGCTCGAGCGCGACATCCCGAACCGCGACGCCGAGATCACCACGCTGGGGACCGGCTCCTCCGCCCCGAGCAAGCACCGGAACGTGGCATGCACTCTGGTCCGGATCCCGGGCCTCGGCAACTACCTGCTCGACTGCGGCGAGAGCTCCCTCCACCAGATGCGACGGGCCTACGGGGTCGACGAGACGGTCGCGATCATGGCCGACCTCCGGGTGATTGTGATCAGCCACAACCATGCGGACCACCACCTCGGCTCGGTCAGCGTGATCCGGGCCTGGGTCCGCGCGGCCGCGGCCGACGCGCGCCTGACCATCATCTGCTCCAGCAGCCTGCGCCGCTTCTTCCGGGAGTACAGCCAGATCGAAGACATCTCCCTGGCCCGGCTCCGGTTCATCACCGACCTGACGCCCACCGACAACACACGGGTGCAGAGCGAGCGGTACGGGCCGGGAGACCCGTCGGGTCTCGAGTCGGTCAAGGTGGTCAACGTCGACCACTGCCGGTTCGCCCGCGGCACCGTCCTCGAGTGGCCGACCGGGCTGCGGATCGCCTACTCGGGCGACTGCCGGCCCAGCAAAGCCCTGGCCGAGGCCGCGCGCGGCTGCACCCTGCTGATACACGAGGCCACCCTCGACGACTCTCTGCAGGAGGATGCGATTGCGAAAAAGCACTGTACCATGTCCGAGGCCCTGCAGGTGGCTCAGAGCATGGACGCGCGCCGGGTCTTGCTCACCCACTTTTCGCAGCGGTTCGCCAAGTACCCCAACATGGAGGACGGCGTGCTCGGGGCCGGCCAGAAGCCGAACCAGGTGGCAGCAGCGGCCAAGGCCGGACCCGAAGCCGGACTCGAGGCCGAGTCCAAGGAAGGAGACAAGCAGATCGTGCTCATGGCATTTGACATGATGAGGGTCAAGCTGGGCGAGTTTCGGCACGCGCAGGCCTTTGTGCCCGCCTTTAGGCGGTACTTCGAGATCATGATGTTGATAGACCCGAGCGGAGATGCGGATGTGACGAGTGATAAAGAGGTGGAGGGGGGAGGGGACTGATGGGGGGGGAATGGGGTGAAGGGGCGCGGCCATACTCTATCTGGACTGTCTAATTGAATCCAGTCTATCTAATCAAGCCTTGTTCTAAAGCACTTCGAAGTACACGACGTAGGAATGGCGTGGATGGTGGCCTGACTGGGGCGAGTCGTCGTCCTCAGCCTCGGCCGGCACGAGAAAATGGCATCCTTGCTAGGGCGCTGAAATCCTGGCCGCGTACCCGATAGTAATGATGCATCTGAAAATCCATAAGAGGTACGCAACGGGAAGTACGCAACGGCGGAATAACCGAACATGGCGCCATCACTGGGGCGTTGAGACCCTGGGCCCATAGTCCATCATATTCATTACACGTCTAAATCATAATAAATCCTCACAAGTGCGCCCCCCGGGGACAGCTTGGATGAAATGCTCGTATATACGTACGCCAGAGCTCGACGCGAAAGAGAGCGACAGCAGCAGCGGAGAAAATACGCAAGAAACAAGAATGGAGGAGCGACGGTTGCCAGCAACTCAACCCTACACAGACCCTCGCACAGACTTTCGGGTCCTCCTGGCCGGGACGGCAGCGCTGCTGCTGCCCGCGGCGGCCGCGGAACTGGAGCTGGAGGTCGATGCCGACGGCGGCGCCCCGGGCTCGGCGCCCGAGCAGTCGCCGTCGGTATCCTGGCCTGCGACGTTGGGAGTGTGGTCCTCGCAGGCGCCGGGCCAGGTGGGTGGTCCCGGGGCCGTGTAGCTGGTCAGGACCTGGATAGGGGAGGGGGGTATCAGCATGATGATGCGTGCACGGGGGAGTTTCGATATGCCAACTCGGGGGCGGAGATGGGGGGGGCTGCTCACCGGGTGCCAGATATTGATCAGGATGCCGGGCTCGTGCCCGTTGTACACGCCGGGGATCTTGACAGTGGCCGGCAGCGGCGGCGGCTGTTCCGCGGCCGGGGCGGACCCGGCAACGGCCACCGACAGCTGGGCGCAGCCGATGTAGAACTGGGCGCCACCAAGTGTCTTCGCGTTGTGTAGGCCGATCTGCTCGGCGCGCATCAGGTAGTCGCCCGCCGGGAGGGTGCCGGGGAGGGCAAACGTGAAGTTGGTGATGCCGGCGGTCGCCCACTGCAGGCCGTCGCCGTCGCCGCCGCCGTCCGCCGAGGGGGACGGCGGCGGCGGCGATGTGGTGAGCTCGTACACCTTGAACCAGTCCCCGGAGCCGTCGTACGCGGCCGCGACGGTCCCTTCGGGCCCGCGGCTCATGTACACGGCCAGCGGGCCGGGGTGGTGGACGTCCGTGCTGAGCACGAACCCGACCTCGTCCGAGGGGGCGACCGGGTGGGTGGCGGTTCGGGCCATGATGGCGGCGTCGAGGCCGCCCTGGTTGCAGATTAGGTCGGGCGAGGTGACGTCGGTGATGGGCGAGTTGTGGTTGGTCGTTTTTCGGACGAACTGGTACGGGTCCGTAATGGCGCCATTGACGATCAGGGAGACGAAGTTGTAGTGGGCCAGGACGGCGGCGGGGAGGGTGGCGGCGAGGAGGGGGCGCATTATGGGCAGATGGGGGGAGAGTGTGATAGAGCGGCGCCGCTTGGTCCGAGGGGACGAGTCGGCGAGAATAACGGCGCTGGGGCTGAGAAAGGGGGGGGAGAGAACGACGGCACCGGGCCAGGGGAGGAAAATGTGAGAGAACGACGGTGCGAGGCCCGAGGGGGGGGATATGAGAGAACGACTATGCTAGGCCCGAGGTGGAGAATGAGAGAGAACAGTGGCGCCGGGCCAGAGAGAGGAGAAATAAATGAATACGAAAGAGCGGTGTTGTCGGGCCAGAGAGAGATCGAAATAAATGCACGCCTGCGCGCCAGCTTAAAGACGAACGGGCATGGCCGCCCGCCGCGGTCGATGCCGGAAGCTGACGCTGACGTGGTCGTCATATCGCCGGCACCTTTCCGGCCCCCCCTTCCACTCCCGACACCCACGGCCTCTCTGATGGAGACCGGCAGCCGAGCCGGCGCTGGGCCGCGGGGGCGGGGGCGTCTAGGCGGGGCGGGGGCGGAGGGGTGGGGCGCGCTCTGGAGGCCCCGAGGGTGGGCGTGTTTCGGGGGCAGGCCCGCGGGCCTGTTATTTTCAACCCGTCAGCCAGCCAGCCCACCCCCCATCGAGGTCAAAGTCCAGATCCTGGGACGAGACGAGACCGGCGATGAAGAAGAACGAACGCTCGGGCGACATCCGGGACCGGTGACTGACATTCAATAGACCTGACCACACACCACCACCACCACCACCACCACCATGAAAATACACTCCCCGCCGCCCACTCACCACCGCCCACTCACCACCCCACTCCGCGAGTGGCCCCATTATGGGCGAGATTACATCTCCTGCAACCCGGATCAGGCCTTGGTGCAGACCTGTGAGTGAGCCAGCCAGCCAGCCAACCTCCCCAGTCGGCTGGCTGGCCGGATCTGCTGCTGGCTCCTCGCGGCGGGCTTACCTCATACTCGGAACTGGCTGGCCGGCCAAGGCCAAGGCCCGTATTACGGTCGAAGCAAGAAGTCATCGGTCGGAGCCATCGGCCAGGCCGAGGACGACGTTCGAATATCTACCTGGGGTTCAAAGCCTCCTTCTCCCAAGGGTGGCCTACCAGCCGGCCGGCCTCGGGGCCATCCGTCTACCTGCCTGCCCGCAGTGCAGCTGTGCAGCAATGAGTGAGTCAGGCAGGCTCGGCAGGCAGGCTCACCAGTCGGCCCTGCTGGCTGCGACGAGTAAATGAATGATTAAGCCCAGGGAAAATAGGGAGAGCGAATATATAATGCATAAAGTCGGGAGTGTAGTTGTTGCCTAGGCAGTTGCTGGTTTCCCGGATTATTAATCCGGTTCTCCACACCTGCCAAATACGCAAACACCACCAGCAGACTCGCATGAGCAAAGCCTGGAGAGCTGCCATGCCAAATCAGTTACTTGTAGCTCAGCTGACTATACGAAGTACTACGAGTCCCTCCCGAATCGAATCCTCGCTAGTCAGTGCACGCGAATCCCTCCTACAAAATCATCCTTAAGACGAGCATCACACAGGTCGTTGGTCGCACCATCCCCGCACCAGGGCGCCCCACCAGAAAACCCAGAGTCCCTCCCAAAGCAATAGTCATATGATTATTTGCTGATATTGATGTATTATCTTCAACTACTCGACCTACTCAATCTTTCTGGCTGCCGCTCTCGGCGCCGTAACAAAGGAAATCGACGCGAGCATGGGGCCCTGTGTCACAAAGGAAATCAGTCCCCAACCCGCGGGGGGTGGGTTTCCGGCTGCCATTCGACGCCACAACAAATGAAAGTCCAAACGAGTGGAATTCTCACCGCGAGACAATCCAGGCAGCCATGATCACCATTCTACCGCCCCTCCCTGAACCCCCCCACAACCGAATCCGCCGGGTACACGCTGCTGGGCGGCCGGGGGGCGGGGTTCGCCGGCCTGCCGGCCTGCAGGTACTCGCGCTTGAGCCGCTCGAGGTCGACGGCCAAGAGGGACGGGACCGGGGGCGGGGGCGTCTCCTCTGCCCTGCCCTTCTTGCCCATCGTGCCCGTGCCAGTCGTCTTGGTCGTATGCACCGACACGTCGGTCCAGATACCGCTGTGTCGGTGGAGACCGCCCCCGCCATCACCGCCGCCACACTTATCATTGCCACCATTGCCGTCGAGCTCGGCACCGCGGCCAGGCTCGGCACCGGACATCGCCCGCGACGCCTTTTTGACGGTCAGCGGCATCGGCCTCATCCCCGGCTCGGCATGCTCCTCCGACAGAGGGGCCATCTCGGCATACCCGGCCAGGGCCGGGTGCAGGTGCGCCCTGGCCTCGCGGACCGACATGTCGGCCTTGTGAGCCACAAAGTCGATGATGGTCGACGCCACGTCCTCGTCGTCCTCGTTGTCCTGCTCGCGGCCCATGTACGGGCAGTACCTTTGGCGGTACGCCCTGTCCCGCCGCTCCTGCTCCGTCAGCTCGGAGAAGGAGACCTTGATCCGGGGCTGCGGTTGACGCGGCGCCGCGTCGACTGCGTCGAGCTCAGCGGTGGCGGAGGAGTCGACAGCGAGCCCGTCGGTGGCGAAGGAGTCGACCAGATCGGTCCCGGTGGTGCTACCGGTGGTGTCGCCGCCGTGAAGGTCGATCCACGCCTGCTTTAGCTCGTACTTTCTCTGGTCCTTCTTTCGGCGGCAGTCATGATCCGCGACCTTGTCTGTGTCGTCGTCGTCCCCACTGCTCGCCGGCGGAGTCGCGAATGCGCTCCACGGAAGCTCAGGCGTGGCCGGGCCGCTGTTGCTGTGATGGTGGCGATGGCGGTGGCGAGACTGGCGGTGGCGGTGGCTATCACGGCCGTGGTGAGGGTGGGGATGATGGTTGCTCTTCGCCGCCGGCGCCGGCGCCGTCGCCATTTCCGCCGCTACCACCACCGCCGCCGCCGGCTCCACCGCCACCGGCTCCACCACCACCGGCCCCGCCGCCGCCACGGCCTCGTCGTGCAGGATACGCCGAGCAGCGCGATCCTCCTCCACGACGTGGCGCAAGATCTGGCCCACCCGGTCCGACTCGTCCAGGATTCTATCCCGAACCCGGTCCTGGTAGGCGCGGATCCAGCCCCGCACCATGCGATACAGAGGCCTGTTCTTGGCGCTAGACGAGTCGGACAGGCGCTGTCGGGCCAGCATGTTGGCCCGGAGGGCGGCGAGGAACTTGGGCTCGCCGCCCATGCGGGCCATTATGCAGGCCTCGCAGTTACTCCCGACGTGGCGGAACCGCACCGACTCGTCGTAGATGAAGTGGAGGTCCTGATCTTCTCCCTTTCCGCCCTCCCGCCCATCGCCCGTCTCCGCCGCCGCCCCCTCCGCATTGGCCGGGGGGGGGGAGTACGGGATCCAGTGGCGAGAGAACATTTCCGGGCTGGTCCACAGCGCGTGCGCGGCGTTGAGCCTGGCCACATGGGTCTTCACGTCGGCCAGGCCGGCCGCGGGCATCTCCCGGAACAGTTGGGCGCGCTCGTGGACCTCCCGGGCGAAGGCGACGAACAGCTTTGCCACGGCCCACGGGTTCAGCTCGTGGTGGGCCTCGCAGAGTGTCGCCGACTCGGGCAGCCCCGCGACGCTCTCCACGTCGGTGTACTTCATCACGTACCGCGTGATGCTGAGCCGGCTGCGGGGCCGGCACAGGCCCGTGCGCGACGTGAGCTCGGTGATCTTGTGGCGCTGCCGCTCGAGCCACTCGGCAGAGGGACGGCCACCGCCGCCGCCGACCGGGATCTCGTCCTCTTCGGCCTTGGCCGTCTTCCTGCGGGGCAGGCGGAGAATCTCGGCCAGGGTCTCGAAGGATTTGGGGTTGAGCTTCTCGAGCTCGGCGAACTTGAGCATCGGCTGGATCATGTTGTATGTATCCGGCCTGGGGAGAAGTAGGGGTTATCCGGGGGAGGGGGGGTGTGTGTGAATCCTGCTTGGGTTGTTCGCTCGGACGATACACTCGTATCCAGACGAGGGGGTATCTTGATTCTAGATTCTTGCTCGGTTTGGTGGCCAAATGACGATGCTCGATACGCTGGTATCCCGACAGGTCTTGGGCGTTCTCACTCGAGAGGCGTCGAGATTTGTCGTTCTGGACCGAATCGAACTGGGTCGAATGTGCGCGAGCAGACAGGAAGCAAACTATACCAGATAGTCGGGTGCTGAACTGTTCCAGATACGTGTGGAAAGGGAACAACAGATGGGCTTCGAGGGCGGACTTGGACTCGAGATGCGGCCGCCCCCATCCGGGTGCGGCGGAGTCCGGTTAAATACCCTGACGGTGCTTTGTCCATCCTCCCCGAGGGACAAGGATATGGCGCAGATACAAAGCGGCCTCACGGATAAGGACGAGGCTGGCGACAAAGGGAGGCTGCTGGCTGGTCAGCCGTCTCATGTCGGTGTTCGGGGCCAAAGGGACAAAGCGGGTAGGTGGCTGACACGGCCGATTGATTGATTCGTCTTTGGGGTTGGAGTCCCGCCCTTTGTTTGGGGGTTCTGTCGGTATTGTCGATGCGGGGCCGAGGATGGGTGTCATGGTCGGGTGGATGGGTGCTCATGATCGGGTGGATGGGTGCTCATGATCGGGTGGATGAGTGGGTGATCAGTTGAGCCATCCTGATCCGATCTCTATCTGTATTCCAGGGTCGAAGATGGTGTCGATGGATCGTGGATGGATTCTGATAGAGCGAGCCGTCTTTATCCTGTCTATCGATCGGCATTGCAGGGACGATCGAGAATGGATGGGTGGGTAGATGGGTAGACGGGTGGACCGGATCTGACATATTCATCCTGCCATCTATCGGTCGGCAGAGCAGGCCAGGAATGGATGTGTGTATGGATAGGGTGGGACTCGGCTGGGTCCGTCGAACAAGGGCAGCATTCGGGCGGGCATCCAGCCAGCCAGTTAGTCGGTCAGTCAGTCGGATCGTCAGTTAGTCGGCCTGTCGGTCAGTCGGCCAGCTGGTCGGTCAATTGGTTGGTTAGCTGGCTCGTTAATTGATAGGTGTGTGTGTGTTTAACGCCGTCGGGGGTATTGAGTGGTTGGTCAGTTTAGCTATTGGTTGGCTAGTCAGCTCAGCTCTGCAGTTCGTCAACTAGGTAGTAAGTAGATCAGCCAGCCATAGCGAGCCCGTCCGTCAGTTGGTTCAGCCAGCCAGCCCTATGTCGGCCACTCGCGAACAATTAGGCCAGCTTCGCTGATACATGAACAAATCGACCCGTCGTATCCACATCATCTGATTCTCGGACCCCACAGCCGAGACTCGAGAATCCAGCCCTTGTCATGGCAAAATTACTAAATAGTTTATATATTATCTGACGGCATCTTTAGCCCCGCGGCGGAGATTCGAGAACATCTGGTCCCTCCTACTTTGGCCGATAGACGCACAGCAAGCCCCCCTCACTCGCCACAGCCAAATTGACCGGCCGTTTCGACTCTCGGGCTCCCTAAACCAGCAAGTCGAAAACACCTGGTCCCCAGCTTGGGGGACTACACAAGCCCTCCCTCACCCGGCATAGCCAAATTGACCGGCCGTTTCGACTCTCGAGCCCTTTGGAACAGAAACTCGACAACACCTGTCCCCAGCTTGGCCAATGGACGCGCAGGCCCCTCCTCGCCCATCACAGCCAAATTGACCTCTCTTGGGCCCCTACACCAGAAACTCGGGGACACCTGGTCCCCAGCTTGGCCGATGACACCTAGGCCCGCCCTCAACTCACCATGGCCAGATTGACCCGTCGTCTGTCTTCATACCCCGCTCTCGGTCTCGGTCTCGCCCTCGTGTCTTGAACGTCGCCAAATCGCGACATGGTAGCACAACAATAAGTGCGTCCTCTCTTCGTCATCTTACTTTCAGGCCCTGATGGCAGTTACCATCGCAGCCGGCGCCGTAGCCAACCAAGCCAACTCAATCTGTCACTTTGTCATCTCTCACTCTCGAACAGGAAACTCTTATGGTCGCGCCTCGGCTTCGCGGCGTCGCGTAGAAAGTCGTCCGTCTGTCGTCTCCCCTGCGGTATCGCGTAGTGAAAGCCGTCCGCTCGTCGCCCCCCTGGCCGAAGCTGTCCACCCCCTCTTTGTTACTTTTACTCTCTTTCACGCCCAAGCTTCTCCTAATAGATCCGTAGCATCTCCTAATATATCCGTAGTCCCCATGGCGTGATTCGTCCTTCGTCCCTCGTATATTAATTACATCCGAGAACTCGCTTTCGGTCGGGCTCTACCTCGTCCGCCTATCAACTCACTCTCGGTCGGGTGGGTGCTGCCCCGTCCATCCGTCAACTCGGCCCGGGGCCCTGATAACCCCCCCTAGTCACGTCGCAGCCCCTGCAGCGTAATTCGTTCCCCGCTATTTAATAACATGCACCAGCCGGCAGGCCATGACCCCCCACAAGTAACGTTGAGGCCCTCGCAATCCACTCGACCCTCATCCATCTGTCAGCTCGCTCTCTCGGGCCATGATATCTCTCCTGGCCGTAACCCGCGGCCCCAATAGCGTAAGCCGTCCCTCGCCTATCCGCTCACGAGCTCTTAGCCCCGAGATCTGGCCAGCCACTTCCCGGACCCTATAGCGCGATTCGTCCCCGAGTGCCTGAACGCCCGCCCAGCCACGTCCCGGTTCCGCCCGTGGCGTAAATCGTCCCTCGTCCATCTGTTGACGGACTCTCAGCTCGGGCCCTGATCATGTCCGGTTACGCTGCGCCCCCAGAGCATAATTCGTCACTCATCCATCGTTTCGCTCTCGAGCCGCGCTCTCAGCCACAGACCTGGAAATCCTGCAGCCAGATATATTTGCTCTGATCAGTCCTGAGATCAGGATGAGCCTCCCCCCTCTCCCATCGGGACCGAGCACTGCCGGGCCCCTGATCGACCGACCGCGGAGCGGAGCAGAGCAGGCGCGACCATATCACCTGATCTTGCTTGCCGCTGCAGCCGCTGCCGCCGCCCTTGCCACTCGCAAAGGCTGACCAAGTGCCATGCTCGTCACTCACAAAGTCTGTCCAACCTCCGACTGCCAGGCTCGCCATTCGCAGTCTCTCCACCTGCCGTGCGCGCATGCCACGATCGACCCGCCGCGTGAGGCGCGATATGTGTGCGCTCGCCGGACCACACGTCCCCACCAGGAGCAAAGCAAGATGGGAAGGTGAAGCACACAAGCGAGACAGCTAGCGAGCAGAAAAAAGGAAAAAAAGAAAAGATACTGCCGGCTGCCTGGTGTTATCCCTCCTGTATCCTGTCCGGTCGCTCTCGGCCAAACATATGTCCCCGCCAGAGACAGGAAGATATGATGGCCACAGGCATGACCTGAAGTAGAGACTAAACGAACGTCTGTCTGCGCTGTGCCCCCCCCCCGCCTGCCTGGCCCGCCCCCCTTGACTCT
>JAOYNC020089268.1:0-24284 GCA_025802115.2 Bertia moriformis
GAGTCCACGAATCATGGTCTATCATAGCTCTAGGGCTCGGTATGGACAATAAACTTGATTAAATAATAATAATAATATATGGAAACAGCGCGGGGACTAATAATACAATTCCAGTCATTCACATTCAATCTCAACCCCCAACAGCTTCCCACAAACTTCCAGGCTCTCTTGCTGCATCTGCATGTATAATTCAAACTCATCCTTCACAGAATCACCCAGTGCCCGTTGGAATTCTTTCAATTCCGAGCCCGCATCTTTAATCAGTTGCTTTGATTGGGATGTATTCTCGAGGTTCGAGTTGAAGATGCCTCCGGCAGATAACGGTAGAAAGTCTTCGTAGATAATAGGTTCGTATTTGAGTATACCCTGTTTCAACAGCTCACTCAATTTTCTGCTCGTCTGGGATTCATGTTGTCCATTTGTCACTGCTGATGATCCCAATCTATAGCAGAAGTATGCCAGCTCCTGGGACCACAACTGGTCTAAATCATCCGGAAATTCGAGAAACCGTGTTTGCAAGATTTCTTCATACTGAGCCGCAGACGCCTTAGCCTCTGCCGCTTCCACATTAACTCGTTCCAGAATCTGATTATATAGCTGCCGACCCTGACGTGTCAGAGCATAACCCCGTTGTTCGACCTCTCCAAACCTCGCCGTATGAGATCCCTTTACATATACACCACACGAAGTGTCCCAAAAATACACAGTCTCTTCCAACGCCTTAAAGCTTGTCTGGCGCAGAAGAATTGGACACTTCCGCGGCGGAGGTCCCTCGATGCGTTCCTTTGCAGGCATCTTCCGGTCTTGCATAAGTCTCTGCACGAGGTCAATATCGATCGTCCGTGGTGTGAGATGGTTGATATGACAGTTCGGAAACGAGACAATATCAGCAACCAGCGGATGCTCATTCTTCAAAATTTGATACTCCTCCAACGTTACTGTTGCTTGCGAATGCCAACGAAACGTCTCCAGCCCTTCCTTGATAAACTCCTCACATTCCTCCCCACTCAACAGTCCCCGCTCCTCAACCCGTTCAATAAGCTCAACTAATTTCCCCGTGAAAATATTCCTCTGCCCCAGCGCCCTAACCGCCAGCTCCCTCGTCCTCTCCGTCAACAGCTCCATCCTAAGTAGCGTTGTGAACACCCGAAACGGATTTCTATCCAGCGCCTCCCTCTTCCTCGGCCGGAAAGCAGTCGCGTGCATTGGGAACCCGGCGACGCTGAGATCGTAGTATCCCACTGGATACATGCCCATGATGGCGAACATCCGGCGAATGGTGGATAGTTCTTGGGGCGTTCCTAGGCGGATTGCGCCGTGTCTTTCTACCCGGTTACGTGACGGGAGGATGGAGTCTGGGTCGGAGTCGATGTGGTTGTGGTTGTGGTTGTGGTTATCCTTGCACTTTGTCTTTTGGATCTTCAGGGCTATTGTGTCTGCTTTGTAGACCAGGTCGACTAAGTCGCCGTATAATGGGACTTCGATTTTGTACATTTCGGAGAGGGCATGGCAGAAGCGGGCGCGGAGGGTGTCTTGATCGAAGGACATAGTGGCTTTGGATAGGAAATAACTTTGCACTGTACACAGTTTAGCCCAGGAGGTAGTTCAGATATATACAGCTTTTATCGAGCACAGCCATAATTATAGATGTAGTTATCTATCGGTATACTACACCGATAAACCCCTCACATCATGCTTATCCGTTATCTGCTTATCCGGCGGAACACGGACCTCCATGAACAAAGGATATCCTCGGCCAAAGAGTTCATGTTATGTAAAATAGCTCACAGAGTTTAGGGCATCCTGGTTGTTGCTATCCTTTCCGTTGTAAGTCCGATGTCCCGACGGATGCTGCTCCGCTCCGACGGATTCGGTAATCGCGAACACCTGGAGTATACTACACCTCCGCGAAAGTCCATAGTAATTGTTAGTTCCCGGAGGCATAATGCGGGGATGGAGAAACTAGAAATATTACTGGGTGGATATTCCTGAAAATTTATCTCAGATGAGGTATAAGAAGCGCCAGTTCAGCTGTAGAAAACCAGAACCAAGACAACCACAACAGCCACTATCATTCTCCATCCATTGCCATAACTAAATCAAAGAAATTATGTCTGAGAGCAATTTCAGTGGCAGTACTCGTCCAACGATTAGCGAGGCCACCCGCGCAAAATGGTCCGGCAACCCCGAAGCAATCGCCGCAACCTTGCCCTCAATGCTCGACCTAACCATCGAGAACATCACAGAGAACGTGATGAAGATAAACTCGATGTGTGATAATCCACGTTTGCGCTTCTTAATCATGAAGTTGGTCAAGGCGTCGCATGACTATATCCGAGATGTCGGGCTGCAGTTTGATGAGTGGGAGAAGGCGTGGCAGTTTTTGACTAGGGTACGTTTCCTTTAGCCCAAGTCACGTTCTGAATTAAAGGAGGACAAACCCTGATGCTTTGATTAACAGGTCGGCCAAATATCCACGGACGTTCGTCACGAATTCGTCCTCCTGTCTGACATTCTAGGTATCTCGGCTCTTGTGGACGCCATTTCATACCCGTCCGTCCCAGGCGCAACAGAGTCCTCTGTTCTAGGCCCCTTCCACGATGAAGAGGCACATTCATTCCAATACGGTGAATCCATCGCTGCAACTGGCACACCTGGCGAGCCCACAATCGTGCAAGGATATGTCAAAGACACGGATGGCAATCCCGTAAGCAAGGCTCTCATCGACGTGTGGGAAACCGATGGTGATGGCGTGTACGATCTTGAGTATGAGGTGCAGGACAGTGCGGATCCGAACTGTCGTGGGAAAGTTGCCACTCATGACGATGGACATTATTTGTTCTCGTGTGTGAAGCCGGTGGCGTATCCGATTTCTAACGATGGGCCCGTGGGAGAGCTGCTGAGGACGTTGAAGAGGCATTGGTATCGGCCTGCTCATATGGTAAATATCTTTTTCTTGGCTTGCTATTTTATTATTCAGCCACTGATATGTTGGTAGCATTTCATGATCGAGCATCCGCAATATTCCAGGTTGATTACAGCTTTGTATTCTCGAGACAGCAAATTCGTGGAGAGTGATACGGTATTTGGAGTCAAGAAGAGTTTGGTTGTGGACTATCGCTGGTGCGAAGATGTGGAGCTTGCAAAGAAGCATAATGTTAAGCCTGTTCTGAAGACCGTTGATGGACAGGAGAGCCAAGGGTTCTGGTTGCTGGAGCGGGACTTTATTCTTGTGAAGAAACTTCCTTTTGCGCCAAGGAAGACGCAGGATGAGGTGATTGATTAAGTTTTCAAGTTTCTATAACTTCTAATAAAACGTACCGTCCTTGAATGGCTCAGTACATATGGAATTTGAACTGGACCCAATCACCTCTGATCCCTGGGAGGCCCTGGTAAATCATACATTAGGTCAGGGTCATCACCGCATGATTGATGCTCAGCGCTAGGAATGAGTTGTTCGATGCCTTCAATCTCCAGTCTCAGGACACCTGACTCCATGAAGTGTACCAATCGATCCAATTGAACATCATACTTTTTTTTTCCCTTTCTGGTATCCGCGAATACACATATACTCCAGGCTATCCGGTAAGCAGTCAATCAAGTTAATATCTTGAGTCGTAGTTGTTGACTCGCATAAAGTACATCAAAGCGTTGACACCCAGGCTGAGACTCTTCAAAGCCGAAAAGTCCTTGAGCGATCCGCTTTTTTCCCACATCGACATCTAGATTCAGTATCTCCAGCGTTATTTCGTGCTGAAGAAGCGCATACAGCAGCGTTTGGGGCTGAAGTTCACGCTTTCGTCATGAGTATATATTCTATCCCCTAATGGATATTGGAATCCGCGGAGGGTCTTGCATGAGCATACCAATTTAGCAAGATATACGGAAGACAGTGACGAGTAATTAAAAGCGATTCCGCTGAAATTGGACGATTCGGGCTCTAGTCGGGGTTTCCTATTCTCATCTTCTTGCAGAGCATCTATGCTCACTCACTCAATGAACGGAAAACGGTCGGTGATCTCCAAAAAGCCTAGGAAACCCAAGTTTTGGTATAGCTCGAAGACCTCCCCAATATCAAGACTATTGACGAAATATATCCTGCGGAAGTTTTGTAGGTACAGTTTGTCAGTTGGATCCACGTTTGTTCGACAAAATATCTCAGAGGGAATTGAACAGGTTGAACTCTTCCTTTCTTCCCTTCTTCGGGCCAGTAGAATCCTGTATAGTTAGCGAACATCTATTCCATGTTCATGCTTTCCAGGTTTGGTAAGACCAAAATCAGCAGGGCAGCCAGGGCTTGCACGATGAACGCTCCACGAATGCCACTGCTGCTGAAGTGTCCATCTTTCATTAACTTCGGGTGAATCTGTGTGTTAGGGTAGGTACGGCTCACTAGTACATCTGATAGTCAGGCTCTGCCAAGGTTGATTCCTGCATCAAAATATTGACCACACGCTCTCCCTGAAAGTCCACAAATCCTGCTCATCGAATGTCACGGGCTCGACTAGGATAACGGAACATCAACTCATGTGTTCTACCTAGGTAGCTATCGACGAGAATAATCAACATGAGGAAAGAAGAAACACTGCTATCAACAACAAAGCAAACAACATCACTACACGTGATAGTCAACCCACGTGACTGGGCCGTCACATCGAGTCGCAACCCATAAAGTCGCATCTCATCCTCGCGCACTTCCCTCTGTTCATCTACGGAATAATCCTTGTATTCCCTCTCTCTCTCAGTACCCAATATGGCGTACATAGCGCCTCGGGGTTGGTCATCTCAGGAAATCAATCAGTAGGTTAAATGCACGGTCCACACTGCAATCCGGGGCTCGGATATCAATTCGATGGACCTTTTTGCGTGCTGCCATGTCACAGAGAGTCAAGAGTTCAAGATTAGACAGATAGTGCTGCCACATCATGAATCTATGGCAAGAAGGAATTATGTTCATTAGAGTGTCGATGGGAAGACTGGTTAAGAATGTCATTCTGATTGAATGGAACATCAAAGGTAAATAACAACCATCACCATGGCGAGAACTGTGGCCGCTTTGGCAGTCACGTGGTTACAAACGAAGCATCTTGAAGAATAGTTCTCGAGTTTTCATATTAAGTTTCACTGTAATTCTTGTCTTCATTCTGGATACTCGCGACTTTGTGGTCTATAGAAAATACTTGGTGTCCTTAGGTGTCGATCATCTGGGTACATATTCTGGGTTGTGCGGAGTGTATGATAGGTTGATATAAACATCTCCGTCCTCAATATCTGTCATTATTTCCAAGATTTTTAGTTTCTTGAATTCTTCTTGATGTTTATACGTATCATATATAGAAAGTCCATCCATTTGAATTATCATGCCAGTATCGTATTGTAAAGCCAGCAAAGACCGACTCGCTAAGTTCGTGTCCAGGGACATTAACTATGACAATCCGTTGTTGCTAATGTAGCACTTCTACTATATAGGTGACACACAAGCAGGATTTGGAATTGCCCAGCGACCGGCAACAGCCGAGTACCAATGTCTCCGGTGTTATTTACTGATACACAACCGCCACATCCCCCAATGCATAAGCCCAATGCAAAGATCCCAAAGGAAAGGAATGATGACGAGCGTCTACATAGTACATAGTACATAATATAAATGCGAGACCAGTACATACATACAGTACAAGTACATCCAAGCCCGTATCTCGTTATTTCCGTTACGATGACAACGATCAGCAAACTGCAGCGCACTAACATTCCACCAATAGTACTAGGACATCGCGGACAGATCTCTAAAGGGATTTGTTATCAATCTGTGGATTCCTGGACATACCCGAAAGAGCTCACTGCGTCTACCGTCCCGTCATTTTGTGGAGATTGATATCACTTGCTTGCTCGTTGCCTTCTGCCTGCACCTGTTCATGCCTCTAGAGATCCGGATACCCTGCATTCCAAATTCAAACTATTATTACCGCGACTATTCGAATATATTACTGATAGGTATATGAATATATGCAAGGGTATAGGATAAAGGGTACAGGATTGCGTTCTATGCACTCTGTGTGGCTATCATAAGCATCTTATCGCCACAAGGAAGTAATATCACAGTACATAATACAGTAGTCACACTGATATACCCAGGGATTATTCACGATCTTGATGTAATTGCCTGAAACATGCTTGTACATCTTCAGCCACATATGTACAAGTACGAGTACGACAAGTAGTGTGTTTGTGGTGGATAATCTAATGACATCAGCACGGCATCATCGGGTGTTCGTGATGAACCTTATCTTGGTTCGTACCGTGACTACGACCAGTGTCTTACTATAGTACCTTTGACCTTCATTATGCAGTACCCCTACCTGGCATCCGTATACGAAATTCAATCCAACATTATTCACCCCACACCACAAACACCCTCAACAGAAAAAAAAAAAAGGAAAAAACAAACAAAACCCAAAACACGGAAGATCAGGTTCAAGCCATCTCTCTAGCGCATGGACCGCAGATCCCCTCTTAGCTTAGTTTCCCACTATCATGGTAAATTACGCGCACAGCACCCATATGTACTGTCGATACTTACATACCATTACCATGCTAAGTTTTTAGTACTTACGCACCAGCCACGATCTCGGTACCTCTCGGTAGACTTCGGGTCGCGGATCCTTCCGCTGTACGGAGTTCGGGCACACGGCACGATTACTACATACGTACTCTGTATAGAGTAGTAAACTTGTCTTTGCTTTATTAGGTTATTGGATATGAATCGGCGGAGACTGTTTCTGCAGGAGCTTTCACGGATAGTTTTTTGTGGATAGACGAATTAGGATTTGTAGACATGTGTCTGTGCCTGGGCTTTTATTGGGCCTTTTTTGAGTTCTGAAAATTCTGGGCAGAGCGGAGTGCATGCTATGTGCAGAGTAGAGACCGGCGTTTATCCGGTGCGGTGGTTGATCGACGATTGCTGGTATTGCTTTCTACAGAGTGCAGAGTAATACATAGTACATAATGTGCAAGTACAAGCACGTAGAGGCCAGAGAAGTTTGTTCCGATCGATTGGATCAGATCCTTTCCTATGGAGCTCGTTCGCGGTACCGAGCACGGAGTATGCGGAGTACCGCACGAGCTTCGTATGTACCACTACCACTTAATCTATTTAGCACATTAACAAACATCTTCAGACCTTCCAAGTTCCCACAGCGGCAAAGAATATCGGCCATGGCATCGGTAAATTAGCGCACTGACCAAAAGAAAATCTCTTAACCCGAGCTCTTTCCGAATCTCGGTAGAAAAGATCGATCCCAAATCTGTAACTCGGTACCAGACTATCAGTTATTAGCTTCCACTCAGAACAAAAAATCAAATATATTCAACAGCTAATATTCGTCAAAAAAAAATAAACGGGGCAGGAACCCATAGCCCCTCTGTTATGGGGACGGCTCTGTCGAAAGAGCGCTCTCAGAAGACCATATCCGTAACGAATAGCGGGAGAAAAGTGTTCGTTTTCGCTAGCTCGGTTCTAGGCTAATCCCGAGCGGGAAAGGGACCCATTTAATTCCAAGATTAAAGTTTAATACTCGGTAGCCTATCAGAATGAAGATACATGTTGATCGACCTCGGAGGTAAACATTTATAGATTAATAAAGAAAAGCAAAGATAATCTATTTGTGATTAGCTTGCATTTATTGATCGGTGGGAGGGGATGTTAATTTATTTGCGCGCTAACGTGTCTCGTGGGTATGTATAGAGTATGTATGTTTTGTTTGCTTCGTAGGATGGCTGTGTCAAGTCAATCGCTTCGAGCTTGACAGGTGGTATTATCCCGAATTTGCCACCCCCAGATTCTGATCGAAGCGAACCTTTGCTCTCGGGAAGGACGAAGCACGGCTCAAGTATCTATGGAGGAATGGGGATAGATAAGGGAGCAGTCAAGCACGGAGAGACAGGCAAGCAAACAAGCAGAAATAGATTACGTGGCGCATGAGCTCTGCATTAAGGCCAATGCAGGGGGACGCCATGTGACTATATTCACTTGCTAGAGGCTGGGAAGCCATGTGCGGGGCTTCCGGGCGCTTTTTTGTGTATTTGGGACGAGGGCTGGCTGGATCGCGGTTAGGAAAAAATCAATTCGAGTTGAGCTATGCTACTAACGATCTTTTACGCAGAGTTAGGAAGTATCTTTCGGAGTGGACACGGTGCTCCGAGCAATGCAACTCAACTAAGCCCCTTTTTATTCATTGATACTCGGTCGATCATCCGATCATGAATGCCGAAACGTAGAGGCTTCATGTTGCTGCACGGATGACCAACAATGCACAGTGAATTAATACTAACCTCACAGTTAGTTTGAGCTTACGACCAATTACTAGCATAGATGGTGATGGAGTAATCCAACATTATCAATGATAGAACCGAGTCATGATCGACTTCGCATCCCACCAGACTAGTTCAATCTTAGTCACCATCAAAACTGCAGCCCTGCGCATGTGTAACCAAACCATACAGATACTTTTGTACATACAAATTAACATTCCAATAACCTCGTCATGCAGCCTGATCCGAAAAATAACCACACAAACCTATCTGTACAGATTACACAACACCCTTCATACACATCAGACAGCATACGCATTACAGTAAGCAAACCGACAAATCAGGAAGCCAATTACGAACAAAACTGACCACAGCGCCTCATTCTAAAGAGCAAAGCCGCCCCGAAAACCAGGAAACGATGGTCCATTTCCGGTTGAATGTACGTCACCTTCGGTTACAGTGTGACACCTCCTTGCAGAAGAGGAGGGAGGTCCAAGCAATAGTTCAACAGGCAGCAAGAGGTTCGCGATACAGTAAAAACAGAACAAAACAAAAAAAAGGACTGGATGGTGAAAGAATTTTGTGGGGGAAGACGAATCGATCCATGGAAGAACAGGTTTCACAGAGGCGAAATCGATGAGACGTCAGCGAATAAGGAAATTTAGATTGGGGAGATTCAAGATGATGGAGTGTTACATTGGATCTAGATCATGTTTGTGATGCGATGTGATTATCGATCCGGATGGTGGTTCCGCCGAGTTTGTGTTCCATAAATATAGTTCTGACCAGGATCTAGATATTATGATCTGAGGAGTTCATTCCATGGAACGGATGCGATAGGCTTTGAGTCTATCGAGTTGGCACATGGAACCGGGGATCTGGATGTCATGTTGACTTGCGCAAGATGATCGTAAGCGCCAAAAGTACTATAAGGTAATTTTGATGGCATAAATTCTTCACCTTCAGCTAATGAATATTATGCAGCGGATTATGAAGCAGTCTGGTAGCGCCGGAGAGGCCGATCATGCATATATGCCTGATTTGGACTGGCATTTGGACGTCAAAGTAATTGTACAAGTAATACGGGGTAATCCGTGATATGCGCGCATTCTGCAATATCATGTACCTTGTAGATCCAAATAATGACAGGTGGCCTGTAGAGGTTTAATCTATTCTGTCCCAGAATTCCTATTCAACTCATCTTTCTTGGTATTCTGTAGGGAAGTCCAGAATATTCCTTTAGCGGGTCCAGCTGTCATATTGACAGACCCATACGACTTGATCCGGTGACAGAGAACACCCCGTATCCAGGGGAAGGGACAACATTTCCGTACGTCTAGACTCAACTAAACTACTCTCTAGCACATGGGTCGGAATCGGTTGACCCGCACTTTGACGGGAAATTGTGGCCCAACGTATATCGTATCTATCATATTGATATATCATATGTACCAGCGTTGGCCGGCCCGTCAAAGAATGCAGCGCAGCCGTCACCGCCAGGAGACGGGAAAGTAGGAGTGATGCGACCGAGGTAAGTGAGGTTATTGACCGAGATATTCGGTCAGGGCGCATGATACAGAAAAAAAAAAACAATTCTGTTTATATCTTTCCAGAATAGTAGATCCAATCGCGATATGACATTTTCAGCATCAAAACAACAACTGCGCCACACGGGGATGCTCGGGTGCCGGAAATACCGATGACAGGACGACCCACAAGAGAAGAGGCCATTTTTGTGGCGCAGTGGATATGTGGCTGTTCATGTTTTCTTTTCACCGAAGGATTTGCCGAAACGGAGAAGAGCGTCGGTACAGTACGGTGCAGGAAAAAAAAGGTATGATGCAAGTGTCAATATTTTGGGCAATCGGCTGTGAAGATTGACATGATATTCGCTGTTAGTATTGTTAGCGTCTCTTTTGAGAATAACCACATGTTTGTCGGGTGATACCATGACAAGAGGATATCTCGCCCGAGATCTGAAGGAATGATTACGATCGGTCATATCGTATCCGGATGACCTACACAAAGAGGACGTTGGCTCGACTCTGAACCGAACCGAACAAGATGTTTGAATGTTACACAAGAATTCATCCTTACAGAGAGTATTAACAAAGTCATGTGAGACGATAGACTGACGACTGGAGGGAGCTATGGTACTGTAATCCTCAGAGCACAATGTAAATATGACAGTCGCACGGGCTTCCCGTCATTGCACCCGCTGATTGGCACGAGCACCCTGGAGGCCCGTCACGTCCGTCACGGCCTCTCCGCCAATAGTTTCAGTGTTTTGTGGATAGGACCCATGTAGGATACTGAAAAGGGGAAAAGTCAGAAGAACTCCAAGTGGAGACATGGTGGGGATAGAGCCCCTCCGATCGGCACCCAGGCCCATGGTGAAGTTGCTCGGGATAGACGGTCCATCGGAAGGAATTCAAGATCTCTACCGTATTGAGTCTAGTTCGGTGCCTTGATTTGCTCCATACATACATAGTACGAGCAATGACGACGGAAATGATGGATTGGGTGAGGATTGGTTGAGGCCCATGCTTCTTCAGCCAGCCACTGTCAGAACCGAAGTGATGGGACGTTCCCGCCAAGTCGAGAAACACACACCCTTTTTACTTTTTACAAATAATGTGTATTATTCTGAAATATAGTTGTGATATTGCGTCAATAGATGTAAAAAGGATGGTTACATTTGATTTTCTTTTCATATTGATTTGTAGAAGTACTGGACTCTATTATGGTAGATGGCGTTCACTGCCCTGTCCCTGCTCCTCCGGCATCTCCACATATCCCTTGTTCATTTTTGGGTTAGCCTGTGGGGTGGTTTTTATTATCATTTTTTGAAAATTATTTTACACAAGGTGCATGGATACGATACCGTACGGACATACATACATACACTAAAATAATTAATAGAAAATAACACGGTCGGCACTGAATCCGCATTGATCATCCACTCTAATTGGCCTCCAGTAGGCTGGATAAGAGTGGCTTTGAGTCAGGCTCTCCGACGCCCGTCAAAGTTTCCAGATCCCATACAAATACAATACCGATACCCGCCCGAAAAGAGTAGGTCCTCTGTCTCTCTCATGGGCATCTTTTAATACTGCTTCCCTCCTCCACTTCTCACCTTTCTTGTTAACCTCCTCATCTTCCTCTCTGTATCTCTCTTTTTTTTTCTCTCTCTCTCATATCATTGCATTCCTGTCTTCCTACCCGCCTAATTCTCCGTCCTTGCATACTTCTTTTCTTCCCGACCAGAGCTATCTCGTCAATTGTGTCTCTATTTGCCCTTCCTCTTCCTTAGCCCTGCCCCTCAATTTTCTTCGAGCTCCAAACCAGACAGCTTTCTTGGCCTTCTGTTGTCCTTTGGAACAATATTCTAGCAGCTGTTCACGCCAATTCCTTTATTTAGAGCTTCTGACATTCCTGCTGCACCCGATCCCTTGCTGCATCGACGCCTTCTATATATACTGGATATCCAAGGCTCTGGCACGTTTCGCGCCCTTTCAACGGCCCGCGTTTTGACGGAACCTTATCTCACAGTCAATTGGAGCAGAGGTATGCAACATTCTGTCATTCTCATTACTATAGAAGACAGCAAAACTGACATACCTTGCTTGCTGTAGGACTGCGTTTCGCACTGCTCCCTCTCCGTTGCCTTCTCTCCCTCACATCCTGCATCCAAGCGCATCACCGACAGATACCCTTATAACCTACACTATGTTGGCGGTAATGCCCCCGAGACAACAGGAAGCCCCGTATTTCCAGAACCCTACGATGGACCCTTCGATGATCGACCTCTTCACCTTCCCCATCGACAACCTGAGCGAATTCGGGCAGAGCAACGACACAACAAGAATAACACAATCATACTACGAGCCACCATTATACGCGGAGGACATTCAGAAGCAGGGTTTCCCTTCTCTTCCGGGCTCGCCTCTTGCTGCTACTACTCAGGCTCCGGAGCCTCTGCCTTCTTTGTCTAGTGCTTCGGCTCCATCAATTGCTAGTACATCCTCTTCTGCCGTTGGCTCTCCATATTCTACCACACAAGGCATCCAGGAAAGCTGGATGGATACAAATCACGGTCTTAGTCTTACTGGTACTATGGGTGATCTATTCTCCAACGACCAAATGATCAACACCTTGGACGCAGACGCCTACTACCAGAAGAAGGGCGCAGGTAACTTTGTCGGTTAGTTTCCCTGCCATGTATTGGAATTGATAGACCTTGCTAACGATAAGCAGACCCTTCCTGGATCCAACCTATTCCTCACCAACCTAACGACTCCTCTCCCGTCACCTATCCCGAGCAACCCAGCTACGTCATGAGCCAGCCTGTCTTTGCGCAACAATCACCAGAGGCATCTCCTCTCCCTACCCTGGAGAGCCTCAATAACAACGAGACAGAGGAGTCAAAACATCCCCTCTCATCACAGGCCACGCTGTCTGCCAACCCCCCCTATCAGCCCACGTACAACCGACGATCCTCTGCCTCTTCCACCCACAGCCGCGGCTCTCGCCATAGTCCGTCTGTTAGTAGTATTGACGATGATACCAAGGGGCGGTGTCCTCATCCCGAGTGCGGCCGGCCCTTCAAAGACTTGAAGGCCCACATGCTCACTCATCAGGCTGAGAGACCCGAGAAGTGCCCGATTGTCAACTGTGAGTACCACATCAAAGGTTTCGCTCGGAAGTACGACAAGAACCGCCACACCCTTACCCACTACAAAGGCACCATGGTCTGCGGATTCTGCCCGGGATCAGGATCACCCGCGGAGAAGAGTTTCAATAGGGCCGATGTCTTCAAGCGTCATTTGACCTCTGTACACGGTGTCGAGCAGACCCCTCCCAACTGTCGCAAGAAGAACTCGAACTCGAAGAGTACTATGGCGTACAGCAGTAATTCCACTGGTAAATGCTCGACCTGTACGGATACTTTTAGCAACCCGCAGGAGTTCTACGAGCATTTGGACGACTGCGTGCTCCGCGTGGTGCAGCAGGAGGAGCCCAGCGAAGCCATTAACCAGAAACGGCTGGCGGAGATGGACTCGGATGAAGAGGTTAAGAAGACCATGGAAAAGCACAATTTGATTGACAACCCGGCTGGTACCGGCTTTCAATCTGAAGATGATAGCTCTCCTATCTCGAACCAGAAGTCTGGCAAGGGTAGCATCAAGTCCACAAAAGTCAATTCCAGCTCACGTTCCATCCTGGGGAAAAACGCCGTCACTAAGCACTCGACACAAAATATCAGTGGCAACAACAACAAGCTTCGCCCGATGGTCTCGCGCCGGCGGAATAACCGGGACTTTTACCCTCAGTCCTGGGGGTGTCCATCGAGCAGCATGAAGACTAAGAAGCGCGTTCTCTGCGTTTTCGACGGTTCACGCCGTCTGTGGAAGGATGAGATGATGCTTGACAACGAGTTCGAGGTCCGTGTCAGGCTTCCTGGCGGAGCAGGAGATGGCACCAACCGCGATTCATACATCACCGACCTTGACATTGAGACCATGAAGCGCGCTGAAGGCGTCTTCAGCGCTACTGCTGAGGAGCGGGGACCATGGTCCAATGGCCCTTCGACGCGACTCATCGGGCAACCGGCGATGCTCTTGCCCGGACTCAGTCGACCAGAAGAAGAGGTTGATTTGGAAGAGATAATGAGGACTTGATTTTTCTTTTGTTCCCCCCTTTTTGTTGCATTATATGATGTCCGACTTGCATATTGTATTATGAGAAATCTGTGTATTTGGGAAATTGATACCACTGAGTTTTGGCTTGTGAGAAAATGGTCTACATGGTCTACTTCATATGTCGGTGTTTGGCGTTGGTGATTCGAGGAAAACACAAGGAAAATATTTTGGTCCGAATAATGAAAAGTCTCATTTGTTTATATATGATCTTTGAGTAATGTTCCTGCAGATGTATGTAGAATTGAGTTACAAATACGACACTGGAGAATATACTTCGCTCATTAATATACTTTAACAGCATACATCTCGTACCATGGAATCATCACATGCCCCGCATTCCCTCCGCAACCTTGTCCCAACTTCACACACTCCCAATTGTTCAGCCCAGTGCAGTCTATCCATTGATAATATACCCAAGTAAACAGCGAACATGCACCTAGCCCTCTCAGAACCCCTCTATACCCTCGTCGCCAGACGCTTCGCAGCAGCAAAAGAAGGCGGCCATCTTATCTTCTCCTCGACCCAGGTCACCACCATCCAGACCTCTGGGATATCGGTACGCACTCACCTCACCCCAGCATTCAATACTGAGCTAGTCAAACTAACATTGAGAATTTTTTTAAAAAAATGACAGTACCAACTACGCTACTGCCCCTCCCTCGCTAAAAAGCCCTCCGCCCTCCCTAAACCCGCCGATTCTGCACAAACCGAAGCACAACGGCAGGGCAAGAAGCCTGATCCGTTCGATACCCCGTCGCCTGAGTTACTCGTCGCAGATATACCGGGGCAAAATGATAACACGGATCAGGGGTACCGTGTTGTGTTGAATAAATTTCCGATTATAAGGAACCATTTCATCCTCGCGACGAGGGAGTGGAAGAGTCAGACGGATTTATTAGAGAGGGGGGATTTAGAGGCTTGTTACGCTTGTATAAAGGCCTGGAAGAAGGATGATGATGGTGATGGTAATGAGGAGAAAAATGGGGGGAGGTTATTCGCGTTCTTCAACTCCGGCCCCGAAAGCGGTGCGAGCCAACCGCACCGGCATATACAATTCCTCCCCGTTGAGGATATGCAGCGGACGTATGAGGGCGCTGGTATTGAGGGATGGAGGCCGTTGATTGATGTTGTTGTTGAGCACGGTCAGAACAAGGGCCAGTCAAAGGAGGGGTATGTGACAGATGACCGGTTGCCGTTCGCGCATTTTGTGCTGCCGATACCGACCAATCCGTCTGCAGAGACTTTGCATTCTATATATCTCTCACTATACAGAGCTGCTGTATCAGCTGCTATCGAGAGCTCCGAGAATCCCGCCGAGCTGAGTATACAAGATCACGGACCCGCGGCTATCAGCCATAATCTGGCTATGACTGAGACTGCGATGATGATTTGTCCACGGAAGAGCGAGAATGCTACAATTACTATTCAAGGGAAAGAAGAGGCGAAGAGGGAGAGTGTTGTTGAGCCGGGGGTTATTGCACTGAACGGGACGGTTTTGGGGGGGACGTTGATGGTGAAGATGGAGGGGGAGTGGGAGGAGTTGAAGAGGAGGCCGGATGTGTTGAGGGGTGTTTTGGGGAAGGTTGGGTTTCCAGTTGGGGGGAGGGTTTCGTTGTAGATATCCCGGAGTTATGCTTGAATTAGTTATATTCGTGTTGTGTAGATACATGACTTATTATTACTTTTATCTAATAGAGAATGATCCGCCCAAACATGTTGAAAAAAGAGACAAACACCCACCCCAGACAAAGTAAATTCCCACTCGCTATGACAATGGCAACCACAAGAACGATCACAGTCATGATTGCTGCTATTTCAGTTCAACATTGTGAACATCGCACCACTTTCTTTTGCAAGTGGCGTTGCCAAAATGATACGATCCCCCGTGTAGCCAAATATAACCCGCCACTTTCTTCCACGACACTTTGGGGACTCCACTCTCTAAGCCTACATTTGCATCTGCCTCCGCAGTATGAAAATGGACAGGACAACCACATCCCTGTCCTCGACACAGAGTGCTGTGCTTGAAGCTCCGCCGGTACGTGTGGCGTCCCCTTTCGGAAGAGAGGATGCTCACTGCTTCACAAAGCAGTTGAATCTGTTGTCTTTTAGCTAACATCCAGTCTAAAATACTGGGGAAAATCAAAGCTTACATCTCTTTCTTCCCATTGGGGCCTGCGGACTCTCTGTTCCTTGGTCTTGGTCAAGGTACGGAAACGACCACGCAGGGTTGACTCAGCCTCTTTGAATCCGCCTAGTCGCTTGATGTCTTTATAAGATAGGCCTCGTCGTTTACACTCGATCAAAAAAGCGTTTCGGGTGCTGGAAGGAGTTGGCGCCGTTGGTCGGGGAGCAGCGGTCGTGGTGGTGGCTGGGGTCGTGGTGTAGAATTGAGGTTGGAGCTGCGGCTGAAGTGGTTGCGGTTGAATGTGCTGGTGCTGATGGGTGAATAAAGGATAGGACGCCGCTTTGTGGACTGTCACTTCAGGGGAAGGACTGGTGAAATATGCGGGGATCTCGTCCGTGTTAAAGTCCAGCCATGGCAGGCCGTTGAACATCATCATATCCTCGTTTGTCGGTTGAGTTGTATCCCACGTTCCATCGATAACTTGAGGAAGGTGATGGTTCAATGGTTGCAGGTAGTGAGGGACGTTGGCCCAGGTTCCCATTGTCGCTGCGTCTGCTTGTTGATGATAGTTCTGCGAAGATAAGGAGGAAGAGGTCGAGGAAGCTGAGGATAACGACGATGAAGCCCACGACGCGGGGTTCATGGTGCCAAATGTGCTAGACATTGGAGTGAAACATGGTGGCTCATCGAACGTCGTTACGGAGCTATTGGGGGAACTCTGTGCATTGAAGAGAGCGAGGTCTTCTGCACTGTGGCTCGATCCTGAGTATCGTTAGTATCAACATCCTCTTGCAATAGGAAATAAAGACTCACCTGTTAGGGGAGAAGCGGCCTCGCGCTTTGGATAAGTGCCCTCGAAAGAAGAGAAGTTGCTATTGGTCAAGTATAAAGGCTTTGGCATAGGGTGGGCAAGATCATTCTCAATTGGGAGAGGCGAAGATGGAAATTTCTGTTGCTGCTGGTGAATGGCAAACGATTCAGGCCAGTATTGAATCTGGTCCTGCTCCATTGGTTGCCTCGTCGCTTTATCCATGTTGTTGATGAATGAAAACGTTGACTGTTGATGAAAATCAGGGATCATTCACGCGATGAAGAGGCTGTCAGGTAAACAGAAAAGTGAAGACGAACGAACCTGATATAAGCAAGCGACCTCACCGCTCTTGGTCAATGACTTGTATACAAGATGTCTTTGCTAATCGATCTCCGTCGTTGAATTCTGCTGATTCCCGGGTCTTCACTGCACGTTGCTGTCAAGCTTAACGGATGACCTGCATGTTTTGGGTTGTCAGCATTCTATTCTAAGACTTGACAATATGGCAGATGCAGATAAAGCTGTTTCACCCGTTGGTTCGGATGGTTGAGTGAGACTGGTTACCGACCGTTTTGTTGGTAGGTGGGCTGCTGATGGCTGTTGGTTTCTCAATGGACGAGATATCTGATTCAGATGCAATGCAGGTAAGGATAGGAATGACTGAAGAGATACGCCGTTGGCTAACTAGAAAGCAAAAGAAAAGAAAGAATAATAAATCAAAGATAATGGAGAGATGGAGAACTAAAGTCCACAGAGCAGTACAGGCGAGGCCTTTTATCATCACACACTCTATCATAACCCCGGATGATCACCCACTACCTTTCTCCTATACATATCAAAGCTCAGATCCCCTCGAGTCAAGAAACAGACAGGACCCTAAACTATCGAACGGAAGTAGATCCCCCTCGTTCCATACCAAATCCCGAACAATATTGACACGGGAAGTATGGAAACAGACAAGGAAGTTCTCGACAGAACCACAGATCTGGGGCCCATCGAAACACAAATGCGGCAATGTTAGGGGTAGGAGGATCTCTCTCTACGAAAAAGAACAGGGACCTCTACCGGGAACCGGAGTGACTAATTGAAGCGACGGATCTACTGTACCTTAGTTGACCATTCTATCGGTGGTTGATCAATTGACGAGTCGCATCGTGTTTCTTGTGCTGTCTGTTGTATCATGTATCTGGCGATGTATCTGTCTACCTTCTGCCCTGTGTAAATGACAAAAAGAAAGTCTACCGGAAGACTGGAAGCGTTGATCGACTCTTGGCACGAAGAGACTGATGAACGACGATTCACCGCGGGTGTCGGGAGATATGCACGGATTTCCTAGTCTAGAAGTACTGAGACAAAATAAAACAATCAAGCCCAATAGAAAAATCATATATAATAGTGAAACGGACAAAAGAAGTCCCCCGATCAGACAGAAAGAAAAGCAAAAAGAAAAAAAAAAAAACAAATTGTGGCCATCGGATAGCGACAGATGCCGGTGGAGCCCCGATGATATGCATGTACAAGTAGGGCTTTGTTCTCTTAATGACCTATTCGGGGTGGCTGCATTTACCGCCATATTTACTTTTTCACTTTTGGCTCTTTCTATTCCCTTCTGTTGGTTATTGTCTCTACTTTAGTAGTCGGGGAGTATTATAAATAAATAATTTTAAACTCCGAGCTTATGTTTTATTGACAGACGTTTGTCGGAGAATTCATTCGATTCGGGCCTTTCCGAAAAAATGGGAGCCGTTGTGCTAATTCTACCTCGTTTCTTTGTGAGGTGATTTGATTTTCTCTCTCTCTTAGTTGACCGGTCAACTTGCAGGTTCATGCATGTGCTGGTCATTGAAACTCCTCAGTATCCCGTGTAGTGGGTGGCAGAGCCAACGTTGACAGCTGAATACCCCATACTAATTTTCACTGCATTCTACATACAGATGTCGCCTCCTACCAACCCAACCCGTAACCCCATAATCATATCTATAATAATACCTGCATAGACCAGGATGTTTGCCTCCTGCATCGATCAAGCAATCAGGCATCCTATCCCATCCACGGATCCCTTCCCCGAAGGCTACCTGCTTGCACCACAAAGAAAATAGAAGACGATACATCGGAAAAAGCAAAATAAAACCTAACACGAGCCAATAGCACGTTGAACCCATGAATCCTTCCCCGGATGATGTATATTCTTCTCAACTCCGTACAAGTACGTACATCCGGAATTCCTGCTTTGCAGTAAGTACGGATGTATGTACAGAGGGGACCTACGGCGCGATCGCATTATTCAATATTTCCCTGGAATTGGTGAAGATTTCGGTCTGCACTGTTTGTACATGATCCGATACTCTTTTTATCTGCCACGAGCCGCCTCAACTGGTTTGCAGCAGCAGCAGCAGCAGCAGCAGCAGCAGCAGCGCACGGGGAAGCAAGTAACCAGCTTCCGGTTCCAGACAATTGAAAACGAAATGAATCAATTCTTCAGTCCACAAAAAAAAAAAAAAAAGCAACATTGGTCGCTGGAAATGATCCGTCATTCTGGAAGGGTACGTTTGTCTGAAGCCAAATCCCGCTTTATTGTTTCTCTGCTGTCTCTGTATACAAGTTTACTAATTGAAGTGTTCAAGAAGCTTGGCCGCCAGTCTAGATACTCATAGTTTCAATCCTCCCCAAATAATTAACACGACCCTAGGGTGACACGTCACTTCAAGTAGGTGCTTCTAGACTTAATTGATCCTGCCGTTCACTAAACCGTGCTTTGACTGATGGCGGACTGGATGGTGGTCGTGAATCAATAATCACCCCTCCGGACGTCGCCGATATCAGTGTCGCCTCCCGTCCAGATTCCCCTTCACTCCCCCGTTCACCCGGTTGCATCCGCAGACCCATTACCTCCTTGCTACTCAAGTAATCCAATAGTCGGTCGATCAAAAGTACTATGATCCGTTAGAATCATTGGACGAAGAAACATGGCAGATGAAACATACCAAACAATAAAACAAATGTAAAAGCGTAAAGTATAGTCGGAGACGTCATAAAGGAGTAGGCCAACCGGAAATGGCTCGCAAAGGAGACCAACCCGCAAAGGAAAATGGCCAAGACAATGCGGACAGCAACCCCGACGGCGACATACGCCTTGCGAGTGTGGCGACGAGCTAGTACCACAAAAGCCGCAAAGAGAAACATTGCCAACGAGGCGACGATAAAGTAGTACACATACACAAACCCCAGCACTTCCATATACATCCGTAGGAGTTGAGCATTGTTCAGCTGACTGATATCCGTTCCTTCGGCCGGGTTAAGGCCCATACTGGAGAACAGGGCCGCCGTGACATTTCCCACAAGATCGTCGATCCTATCATCCGTCAACGAATAGAGAGCCACAGCGGTACTGTTTGGACACAACGGCCTGCTCGGTAGATCCTCCAAAATGGCCGAGATCACCGCTTTTTCTTTAATGGCCCCACGATTGTAATCGATTTCCATATCCGCAATAGTACTTCGCAGAAGCTTAATGGCCCGTTCAGCGTTGGGCCGCGGTTCCTCGCAGGCGAACAAGATCGTCTCTGTCAGGTAAGTGATTTTCAACGTTATGTCCAGCGTCAAAACAAGAATACCTGCTCCCTCCAGCAGGAGGATTAGCACCACGTGAAAGGGATAGTGAAGCTGTGCCCATAGTTGCTGTGCGATCTTCCCAAGGGCATCTCGTGGCGTAACATCGAAATAGGCCTGCCATAAAACATACTAAAAATAAGAAAGAGAGACATCAGTATAAAGGTTATCAGCGGAAAGTGCCATCCGAGACATACAACATTGCTAGTGACACCTAAAATATGGACAAACGACCACTTGGTCCAACCGCCAGGCCGCACTGTCTTGTTCACAATTCTGGTTATGGTTATGACGCCTTCTCCAATGATGATCAACGTAAGGAGTCCCATTCGCACATTGAGATGTGTGTCTTGAAGTCCTATACGGGGAGTAGCGCCGGATATCCCCATCACCATCCACATCTCGAACCCAAATACCGCAAACCAAACGGTCCATATGTAGGTCTGAATTCCGTTTCGTTCCTTGAAGGCAAAGAACAGCTGCAAACAGTTTGCAATATGAGCAAGATATCATGGCGATAGGGCGGTAATAGGCTTACTCCAAGATAGACGATACTGGAAATTCCAAGAATTGCGATGATATGTTTCATGCCTTTGGCAGTATCCTCCATCCTCCCACGAAAAAAGCGACGGTTGAAGGTATACTGTATCGCCAATAGTGTCCGACTTCCAGCCAACAGCAGACTCAGAGACTGAAACGCCCAGACGTTATCACCCTGGACTCGAGTCGTAAACCGTGTCCCGGCCGAAGCAAATCCGACCATGACAGCCAATTGCGCTGCTTTGCAAACTCGTTCGAAAACCGAATCTCGCGCAAACCTTACGTCGAAAAGCGTCACTTGGAGCCAGGTAAACCAGATCACCCCGAGAAAACCGATATATGCCCCTAAAGCTGGCCTTGCAGTTAGAACTTTCTGTTGGTAAGAGATCTTTTCAACAGAGCGGCCACGTACCCTCGACATCATTGATTTCATGCGTAGCAGTAAAGGTCGATAGATTCGCGACAAAAAACAAGTCAAAGAATAGTTCGATTGGAGTGGCGTCCGAATGTCGATATAGTTGTCCCTTTTCGTCAATTGGGCTCTCGAACCAGCGTAGACCGTGCTGCTGTCTTGAGGTTTGATGAGTTTGCGAAATATACCCTGATGACTTCTTGACGCACCTTCTTGTATGATCTTTGTGCGTAGTTCTACGCCGCGGCTTCCGAAAATGAGAAAGGAAAGGTGACCCGGGCATATTAAGAGGAACTCAAGAAGCTAAAAAGTAAGATCAATTCATTAGGGTATCATATCAAAACAATTGGTTTCTGCGATTAATGTTTTGCTGGCGGTCATGAAGATGTTCCTGTGAAGCCGGCCGAAACCAAGCAAACCTGCAATCCCAACCGGGAAAGAACCAAGTTGAGGGGAACCCAAGAGGCAACTGCGATGGACAGAACCCGCCAACCGATCAAGATTCGCTTTCAGAACTGCCAGCAGTTATTGCCCGCGCACCGATATTCTCCAGTCCTCGCGAATTTTGCATCTCAGACGTTTCGTCGGGAGTGATTCCAGCTTCCAACCTGAGTTTTTCATAGTTGTCCCCGGCATCCTTAATCAGAGCCTGTATTTCCACTTCTCGAGCAGTTATATCTGCCTTCTCCTTCCTCAAGTCTTCCATGCGGTTGATCATCTGGGCTCTTGACTTCTCCATCACAGCAAGATTAGTACGGAAACGATCCTTGCTGTTCGAGAGACGCGGAATCGCAGCCATTTTAGGCGGAGTCCTTGGGCGATTTACTCGATCACGTCCTCCATTACCCATTGCGGCCCTTGTCTGGTGGGCCTCATAGGCAGCCTTCTCCTCGAGATCCGAATCCTCCTCGTCGGAAGGTACCTCAGCTTCGTTGATCAATTCCCTCATTTCTTCACGTTGTTTCTGCTTCTGCTCGCGCTCTGCTTTCTTCCCAAGAGAAATTCGACCATCCTCCACAAATTCATCGAAACCTTCCGCAAAGTCTTCGTCGTCTCTGAGCAATCGGGTGTCCCTCTCCTCTTCCAGGCTTCCCGGATCCCACTCGTCAACCTGCGAGGCATCATCTAATGCAATGTAATCTTCTTCTTTAACCCCGTAGCCGTGTTCCTTAGCTAGCCGCAGGCGCCTTTCCTTCTTCTCCCTGATCTCCGCCTCGCTGGGAATAGCTGATGGTGCTGACACCTTCATGACCTCTCCAAACTTCGCAGCTACATCAACCGCCTTCTCCTTCTCCTTTTCTGTCATGTTCTTCGGCGTCACAGGCGTTAATTCCCGGAGCTCCTTCAAGTAATCTTCACTATAGCTGGGCCTCTCCTGTTCCGATCCGACTTTGAATTGGACTTTATCGGATAGCCCAGACGGTGCTAGGCCTCGTTGGGCCGCGCTTTTCTCGATTGCTCGTCTTCCGAGACCGGGCCGTTTAGGCAAGACAACCTCGCTTTCTTGTTCGGCATCGTCGATCATCGATGTACCCCCGGGACCGAAAGATAGGCGCGATTTCGATTTCTGCTTCGTTTTTGAATTTACCGGCCGCTTGACAACTGGTTCTGATTGTGTGTTTGATTAGCTAGCTCATATGTTCCTGCTCGTTTCTAGAAATCAACTAACCTTGTCCGCTACCTTCGTGTTCTTCTTCATCGCCGCCGATCTTGCGAGGCTTTCTCCGGTTTGCAAAGCTCATTGTGAATATATAAAAAAAGCACAATTTAATGAAAGATGCCAACAATAATAACACGAAAGAATAGCAATCCTACCCTCTATTGTCGCCGAAGCTCCGCGTTTTTGGAGCTTGCGGGGAACATCCTTTCTCCGGCCCAGCTTATTCCACCACACGTCTCAAAGTCCGCGGCGCGACAAGAAACAGCAACCAGATTCATTCGACATCGGCTAGTCAAGATGCCTCAAGCTCAGCCAGAATTGAAGAAGGTATGTTACTATTTTATTATTCCCGCTTGATAGGAGAGAGCTGACTGTTGGCGTTCGATTAGTACATGGAGAAGCGGGTCTTCTGCCAACTTAATGGCGACCGCAAAGTCATCGGCATTCTCAGAGGTTACGATGTACGTGAAACTCCTGACGCTCCGGTGTTGCTTTGTTCGATATATCGTCTGCAGGATTCGGAATAGTGCTGGGAATACATACTGGACCGAGGACTGATATCGGGTGCTACAGGTCTTCATGAACCTTGTTCTGGACGAGGCTTTCGAGGAGAAGCCGGGTGGTGAGAAGGTCGCAGCCGGTATGGTGGTAAGGACAAGACACCCCCTCATTCGATAACTCATAGGGAAGATGCTAAGAAAGTACAGGTAATCCGCGGTAACTCCATCGTTATGCTCGAGGCCCTGGAACGGATAAGCGAGAAATAAACACGCACACCAGTACGGTTAGAGGATGGACGCTGTTCGAGTTCTTATACCTTTTCTATTTTTCTCCTGGCGAGGGTTGTTTTAATGCAATAAGGAGTTCGCGGGTTGGTTGCTCATAATGGGACGATCAAAATATTTTACTTGGTTTTAGTACATTGTCTTACGGAAAAAAATAAAAGGCTCACATAGAGAGCGTCGGTTTTTGTCCCTGGAAGCCACGGTTCGCTTTGAGAATTGGGGGGGGGGGGGGGGGGGGGGTGTGGGGGTTTTTTTTTTGATGAAAAAAATAAAGCGCAAGGGAAATGGTTTTCAGCAGGGAAAAATAAGCCCTAAAACAAAATAAAAAAT
>JAOYNC020089268.1:24294-44357 GCA_025802115.2 Bertia moriformis
GGGGGGGGGGGGGGGGGGGGGGGGGGGGGGGGGGGGGGGGGGGGGGGGTGGGGGGTGGGGGGGGGGGGGGGGGGGGGGGGGGGGGGGTTTGGAGGATTATTTGTCGATGCAAGAAATGAAGCGCAAAGGATATCGATTGCATCAGCGAAGAATGAGCCCTGAAACCAAATGCAGAATTAAAAGCAAACGCCAGAACAAGAGCTATGAATGTCAAGAATAACTCGAGAAATATAATTCATTCCCACTCCACGCCTTGAAAAGCCCTCATTTAGAAATCCACCGTCTACCGTCATGATATGGAAGAAAGAAAAAAATAGAGGAAAAGAAACGACCAAAATATAAGATACAGATATGAAAGGAAAGGAAACAAAACGGCAGTTGTGACTCGGATTAGTTTGATTATTTCGGCTTTTGTCCGATTTTCAGCTTCAACTTCAACCCACCGCCTGGAGTGGTGGCCGGGGTTGACGGTGTGCCCGGTGTAGCTGGAGCGGGAGAAGAGGACATCTTGGGGATGTGTAATTTCGGTTTAGGCTGCGGGGTTGACGTGGAGGTCGCGGATGGGGTCCCCGAGCCAACTTTGGTTTGCTTGAATGTAATGCGAGGGCCGGGAGGTGGCATTCCCTGGTCCTCACGCTTGCGTTTTGCGGGGGCGGAGGTAGCATCTTTTGTGAGGGTTGTTCGAACACGGTCTGATTTGTAGAAGTGCAAGCGTCCCTGCGAATGATATTAGTGTCCATGAAGAGATTCCTGACGATGGTGGCCCGCGATGGCTTACCTTTCCGAGATTCTTGACTTTCCAGTATCGTGGGTATCTGAGCGAAACCCTCAGGGACGTGATCGGCTCGTACAAGACCCGGCAGAGGTCTGTGAACTCAGAGAGCTCAAGTAACCCAATACACGGCGAATTGCAGGCAGCCCAAAGAGATTCCTTCAAAATCTGATCACCAGAAAGCTCACTCCTGAGGCCCTCCATAGCGCCGGGCACGGTTTGACGTCGTGCAAGATCTGCTTGACGGACCTCCGTACTGGATTCTTGCTCGATAATCAGGCCATCATTCTGAGCAGGTGGTTCATTCGTTGGCCCACGGCCAAACGCAATTGGGCCAAGAGCCCTGCCGAAGGCGTTGTGCAGCCGACGCCGAAGCCAGGCAGAAGAGTCGCTTGACATTGTGAAAATAAACCATTTCAAAAGTTCAATACTACCGAAAATGTCCATTTCGACGAGGCACTCGAAAGCATCCAGGCGGAGTAGGTCGTAGGTCCCGGCACGAGTGTACGGCAGGAATTGCATGTAATCAAACTCCAGTAGATTAGCTTGCATGAGTTGCCTTTGACACCGTAATGCCGCCCGCGAATAGACGTTCTGATATGAGCTGGACCATTCGTCCATCCGTCGGTATCGATCGATTTCGGCAATGGCGTCCTGCTCCAGTTGCTCTTCAGCTTGGGTCTCGAGGACTCGTTCCATGTCGAAGTCATCGAAGTTGTCATGAGGCACCTCAGCCCTCCCCAGCATCGCATCACATAACGATCGCATGAGAGTCGCAACATAGAAGTTGTCGGAGTACTGTTCAGTGTCAGAAGGATCCTGACTGCAATGGTGAGCTTACCAAATGTCCTACCTCATTGTTCGAATTATCATTGAACTTAAGTTTCTCAAAAAGGAAGCGCTTCACTCTCATCGGCGTCCGGCCACCATTGTCGCGCACCTTGGATATGGACTCGGGAATGACCAACTGCAGAATGTATGCAGCGCGGTCGGAGAAATCGTTGGAACGGGTCATGGGTGACCCTGGAAGACAGAACATTTCCTGGAATGCCTTCTCCAAATGGTACAACCCCAGCCAATTGATTTCTTCCTTGGCATGTTTCACCAAAGCCCGAGCTGCTGCTGCACGTATTCCGTAGAAGTACCTGCGATCCATCAACGTTCGAACGAATATTGTCGAGATCAGCTGATGCTCTTTCTGCGCCGCCATGTATTGGAGGGACTAGGTCACGGTTAGTTATGCCAACCACAAGAAAGACACTGAAACGACTAACCTCCAACTGAGCTATGACATCCCGATCTTGCTGAAGCTGGGAGAGATACATGTAACCCGGCATCACTAAGGAAAGCTTGCAAATCCACTCCAGATCCGCATCCATGCGAATCCATTCGTATGATTCCTGGCCCATCCGTTCCTCATCCTCTTTAGTCCAGTCAGCTAGCCTCCAGTCCTGTACTTCATCCTCGGATTGTAGGACATCTCCCAGGCAATAAAGAAGAACATCCTCTTGGGTTTCCGCAATGGGGTCTGTCCCTGTGGCAGCGGCGGCACGTTCCTTTTGTCGCTTATTCCTCTTTAAGCGCTTGTATTTCGTGTTATACGGAATCTCGAATTTTGTAACACCTTCTTTTATCTCAACTATGTGTTCGTAAGGAGTTCCATCGGCTTCGTGAATACGGATCGTCATGGAGCCCGTGAAAACAGGTTGCACAGTACCAGCGTACACCTGACGGATCTCTTCTTTCACGTCACGCATAAATGTGTCTTTTGACAAGTCACGCGTGGTTGGCTGTTCCGATTGCACCTGTTTGATCATCATTTCGACGACCAATTTCTTTTTGTTGAACCTTTGCGTAGCCTGAAAGCGCGGGCAACCGGCGCCATAAACCCATTGCTGGAAAAATTGGTCTAGTTTCGCGTGTCCGAGCTTCTCGCATGTCTTCTGAAAGTAAGCGCTGGTGATAGCGCCATTGGGAATGTCACCCGCTCGAGCAGATATAAAGAGTCGAGAAACAATACGGGCCATAGTGGCCTTCCCACTGGCCTTGGTAAGACGACGATCGAGGATGAATAAAATGAGAGGAGCTTTGAGCGCAATAAATTCGACTTCAGAAGGGTCCAGCTTCAGAATGTTTCCCATATCATAAAGAGATGGACGTTCATAATCCATATCACAGACTCTATCCGACATTTGCTTTAACTGAAATCGGTACTCATTGTTTCCGGAGAGAGTTTTCATGAAGATGTCCGTGATATACCATGCCATACCGATCGTGACCCAGGCATCAGCGGGCTCCTTGGGAATAAGATTAACACCGGTCCATTGACAAGATAAGGCATAGACTAGTTTTCTTGTAGTATCCTGTATTGTGTCGATTACCTCTTCAGGGAAGAGTAGATGGCTGCTACAAATGGATAAGTACGCTGTTGGAAATGTAGCCTCAGGCGAATCATCCACGAAGACCAACTTATAGCTCGAAAATGGGTAGGAGCCACAGTTGATTGAGAAGTAGTCAATAGCTCTTGGTAGAGGAAAACATGTATTCCTAACTTCGTCGGACCTTCCTGGGAGGCAAAACGCATGCACCGGAGTAGAGGCCTGAATAAGCCGCTCATCTTGGTCGCTCTCCCGAAAACCAGAGAGGTCTACACACTCGAAAGGGCCGACTGCGAATCCAACCTGCTGAGCTGAAAGCGAGGAATAGCATGCGAAAGAAACCGTTTTCTTGCTCGGGTCTTTTGGGTCGACAATCTCATCAGTCAAGTCTCCGGAGCAAACCACTGTCAGATCCAGAGCCTCATCATCAGGAGAGATATATCGACCACTCCCAGACGCGGTGCTCGATCGGCCTGCGGTGGTTGCTGCAGACTGATCACGATTTTTATCAAACATATCACCAAGAGAGCATGGGCATTTGATCGAAAACTCCCACGTGCAGCGAGCGGAGGGATCATCAACACACGGAAAAAGAGGGCATCCGACACCATAGCCTAAAGGATTGGTTGTATACGCGTGCGGATAACGCCTGTCACCATTCCCCACGCCCACAAACTGCAAGCCATCTCGTATTTGATCGATCACGAATTCCACGTATACGGTCAAACCCGTAAATCTCGGAAGCACTGTTTCGGCCGCTTTAGAGCTTAAAGGTCCTTCTGGGTCATCGGAGGCACCAGTTGCCCTTAGGGCCATCTGGTTTTGTGCCTCGATCGAAAAGGGATCGAGCTCATCAATGCGAACACTCTTCGGAATACTAACGAGCAGGTCGGGCTTCGGTGGAGTGTGCACGATCTCATCAATTTTAGTCGCCAGGCGTCCGTGGTAGTGAGAACCGTACAGTTGAAGCGAGTCATATGGATCCGTATGTTTAACCGCGGGCGTCTTTCCGTTGACAGTCAACCGTTTCACCTCTCCTTGTCGAAAGTTCAACCCAATAACTCTCAGATCCTTGTAATGCGGGTGGATGGTGATCTCTGTCTTTCCCTTGAGACTCCGATTTGCAAAATCTACCTCCAGTTCAACTTTTTGGTGTGCGATGGAGTAGCCCAACCCTGGCCAAACAGGCCCGGCTGGTGTGTCAACGACGCCTGGCATCGCGCAAAATACTCAGTCGTAGACTGCGCTGTGAGCGCTGTGCGAACTATCCACCGTCATGTCCGGGCTCACTGAGCAACCATAATACCGCCTTATATCACTTCGTACCGACGTAGAAAGGACGGGTCGCGATCGTAAGACGAGTAGAAGATGGCACCTGGGAAAAGCTTAGAGGGTCGATGGCGCGGGGAGATGGAATAAACGACCAAAGTTAGGAGCTTTCGTCAAAATCACCGTTCGATAGGAACAATAGTATGTCCTTATTGTGTCCTTTTCCTGAAAAAAAGTCGTTTTGGTGATAGCGATCAACGGTCAGAGTCTAACATTCACTCTTCTTTGGGCTTGTCGCGTCTCAATGCGGCGAAAGCTTGCGGAGCTTCGCAGGACGACACGTGACCCGCGATCGCCGAGGACAGCGGACTCCTTTCGGACTTCAACCGGCAGTTTTGCGCTCTTCTGTTTCTCACTCTTTCTCCGGTTTGAATTTTTGTTGTTCAAAGGATACTGGTGCTTTCTTCGACAACATACCACTGCTTTCACGTATATTCTTGGTTTCTTTCTTTGTTATCGCGCGATGAACTGAGTCTGCGATTGAAACACCCTGTACTTCACGACCTTCAGATTTCGCGGTTATACGGATTGGACATATTCACCGGTAGGAAATATGAGCGGGCTATTAAGAAAAGCCCAAGGTCAGTCGTTCCGGACTCTGAGAAGACTTTGTTGTTGAGACTGACTGTTTTGTGTCTTATAGCGGCCCAAGATTCGCTTTCGGACGATACCCTGATGCCCCTCAAGAGCTATAAATACTCCAGCGTGGACAAGTCGTTCATCTCGAGATATGTATTGAAGCATTATGTACGGCGCTCATAGACGTGGAATTCGTACTACATTTTAGATGCTAATAAATCGATGTTCAGTGGAATGCATTCGTCGAAGTACTGCCGCTTTGGTTGGCTCCCAATATGGTTACTCTTCTGGGATTCTTCTTCATTATCGGAAACGTGCTCCTTATTGAAATCTATATGCCCGATCTTGTGGGACCGGTAAGGATAATCTTCCGACTCGGGATATTTCTGAGACCACATGCTAAGATTTTCGTGGCTTTTTAAGGGACCTTCCTGGGTGTATTACAGCTTTGCACTTGGCATGTGGATGTATTCCACTTTGGACAATGTTGATGGTAAACAAGCACGCCGGACAGGTACATCTAGTGGCTTGGGAGAGCTTTTCGAGTTAGTTTATAGTCACCAAATGTTTCTTGCACAACACGCTAACAACATGCAGCCACGGAATTGACTCACTCAATTGCACCTTGGCCAGTTTGTTGGAAACTGCAGCAATGGGCTTCGGTTCAACGCAACTTGGTGCATGGACGGCCTTGGTTCCTTGCTTGGCAATGTACTTTTCGACGTGGGAGACCTATCACACACATACGCTGTACCTGGGCTACTTCAACGGACCTACTGAAGGTCTTCTTATCGCTATCGCGATCATGATCGCCTCTGGAATCTATGGTCCCCAGATCTGGTCTCGTCCCATCACCGACCTACTGCCCTACCCGCAAATATTTGGAAACAATTCCATGAAGGACCTTTGGGTTCCAATCTTACTTGCCGGTTTTTTCCTGGGTCATCTTCCAGGCTGCGTCTATAACGTGATTGATGCTCGGAAGAAGCAGAATCTGCCTCTGAAACCTCTTTTCAAGGAAATTCTACCGATGGTCGTGTTTACCGCCAGCAACGTTGCTTGGCTATTCTCGCCATACTCTTCGCTGTTGGCCGACAACCGGTTGGTTCTGTACTGCATAACAATCTCGTTTGTCTTTGGGCGTATGACCACCAAGATTATCCTCGCCCACTTGTTGCACCAGCCGTTCCCATTCTGGACGGTGCTCCTTACTCCGCTCGTTGGTGGTGCTGTTCTCATTAACTTGCCACTGATTGGGCTTCCTGCGATCGGTGCGTGGGTGGAGGTGTTTTACCTCCGTGTTTATCTCTTGTTTGCCTTTGTTCTATACATGTACTGGGCAGTCTTGGTCATTAACAGGATTACCACGTTCCTGGGAATCAACTGTCTGACGATCCGGAAAGACAAGTCTGCCGCCAGGGAGAGGGTTTACCGCGAACTCGCAGAAATCAGACCGGAGGAACCCGGATTGAAGAATCACTGATTCTTGTCCTGCATCAGTAAGTTCTGAACCAGGACTCCTTCGATCGCCAAGAAACGTTCGACAGAGCCTGAGTCTTCATTCTGGGTCTGACACCAAATCATTTGACATTGCGGACATGTCTAGACGTTCAATGCAAATGAGCCTCGAATCTTCAAAGTCGACGGGGTTTGGTTTTATACAATTTCTTTTTTGTCTATAGAGTTTTGGTGTCTTGTAATTATGCTCTTGCTGGATCTGGATATATGGGATTCTCTTGTGGATAGATATGTGGATGGCTTTTATGAGACAAGCCTGCAGATATACAGGACAGGTTCACGATGTTGGATATGCTTTTGCTTTATATAGACCTAATCATTAATGTCACAATACTGATATAATCAGTATGCATTCCGTCTAGTAGGGTAAAGGGATATATTTTATCGAACTGGCATATGACGCTACTTTGTACATTGCCCAACCTGTGTTGCCATTCACTTCAAAGCGATTTTTATACCTCAAACGGACGCCTTAAACTCATGTTCAATGCTATCCTAGACCCGGACATTTGTCGTACACTTTAATAGATGCTCGGGTACAAACTGGTAAGCCTAAATGAACACCCTCGGACACCAAACCGGTAGCATGAAACGGTATATATAGAGCAAGTCCAGCCGTCGATTCTACCTTAAAGACCCCGCTTCCCTGTGTGGGGTAAGGTGATATAAATCCCTATCGATAGTTATCTCGCATAGCCACGAGACAGGCGTATCTGCCCCGGAAAAGATAACCAATCAGTCTGACCACATCTTGTTCTGTTTTATCACACATGCTTTCAGGATCAGGCGCTCCCGGATGATATCTGGAACAATTCCGGTGCGAAGGATGGCTTCATGAGATAAGGGCGGTATGAGTGATAAGGGTTCATATAGGCTATCTTGTCCCATCATGTAGTAACCTACTGGGAAGTACGGAATACTTGTTTTGATCTGAGAAGATGGGAGCCAAAAGTTTAGCTCAAGGTGCCATTTCGTTCGCGAACGATGAAACAGACAACAAGAGACTCCAGAATGCAGATGAACGACGGTTAGCACAGATGGGTAAGTGGATTGGAACTCTCCTTTATAATAGGCACTCAATACCTCTCAAATAGGACACAAGCAGGAGCTAAAGCGGCACTTTTCGGTATGGAGCTTGATTGGACTGGCTGCCAACTGCACAATTTCCTGGACCGGTATGTTGACAAGCTTATACGTTATAGTGCAACAGATCTGACATTTTTCAGGCCTTGGACTCGGTCTGATTACTGCGATCGATGCTGGTGGTCCTGGTGCACGTAGGTACAATTATAATGTGCTGAACAAACCCTGGAAACTGACCATTCTAGTCATCTACGGGTTTATTCTTGTCTTCATCCTCCAGGCCTTTCTTGCAATATCACTGGCAGAATTCGTATCTGCGTATCCTGTCGAAGGTGGAATGTACCACTGGATCGCCGCTATCGCTCCAAGAAGCTACAACAGTGCTTTGAGCTTCGCAACTGGTTGGAGTACGGTATTTGGATGTGAGTTCCTGTTGTCTTCAGAAATTATCTTTACAGGAAGCTAACATGCCCTAGGGATATTTACAACTGCATCTACAAACCTGATATATGCAACGAACTTTATGGCTCTTCTAGCATTGTACAAGACAGACTTCGTCATACAACCATGGATGACTTTTGTCGCGTATCAAGGATTGAATATCCTCACGTCAAGCGTTGTCATGTTTGGAAATCGATTTATTCCGTTGATAAACAAGTTCTCTCGTGAGATGAGATCCTAGTTTGACATTGAAACGTATCTGGATATTAATGATTTGGTCATCTAGTATGCTATCTACAACTAGCATGGTTTGTTATTATGGTGACTGTTGCTGCTTCGGCTCCAACACATAACGATACCAAGTTCGTTTTCAAGTCTTGGATTAATAACACTGGCTGGGAGAATAATGTGATTTGCTTTATCACGGGGCTTGTTAACCCATTATACTCTCTTGGAGGCTTGGATGGTATTACGGTAAGCTCTACATATGACATTTGGAGACTCTTGCTGATACATGAGTGAAGCATGTCACCGAGGAAATACCAAATGTAAGTATCCAACAGAGCAACTTCTCCTGAGCTTTGGCATTGACTATCTTTCCTATAGCCCGGACGAAACGCCCCAATCGCACTTGGTAAGACACTATGGCGTCATCACACAGCACACAAGCTCACGTCTGCAGCCTCTTCAATCACCATAGCATTTATCACCGGTCTCTCATATCTTCTCAGTCTCATGTTCTCTGTGCAGGATTACAAAAGCCTCGCAGATTCTCCAACCGGCCTTCCATTAGCCGAGATCTTTCACCAGGCAACTCAAAGTCGGGGTGGCACTTTTGCGTTGGTTTTCTTGCTTTGGATTGCGTTAGGGCCATGTATGATTGGATCGCAGCTCAGTAAGTTGACACCGGAATATCCATGAGTGGTATTTGGCTTATGTCTTGATAGGTACGGGTAGAGTATTCTGGGCCTTTTCTCGAGATGGAGGGCTTCCATTCTCGAAAATGTAAGAACCAAGTCCGCGTGTCTCGATATGCCTACTAATGAAATCCAGCTGGGCTAAAGTGAGCCCCAAACTCGACTCCCCATTCAACGCCCAACTAGCAGTGACCACCATAATGGCGCTATTAGGCTGCATTTATCTCGGATCGAGCACAGCCTTTAATGCCATGATGAGTTCTGCAGTGTATCCCCCCCCCTTCCCGTCTTTTTAGGATCCTCTAAGCTAACAAAGCAGAACAATAAACAACATCGCCTACCTAATCCCAATCCTAACAAACGTCCTGCGCCGTCGGAAGACGATGCACCGGGGACCATTTGCTCTCCCATATATAGTCGGGATGACGGTGAATATGGTTACTGTGGTGTGGTTGCTTTTTGCGATTGTTTTCTTTTCGTTTCCGTATTATATGCCTGTTACTGGTATGTTCATCCCCCCATTCTTTCGTTACCAGGACGCAGGTGAGGTTGGTGCTGATGATAAATAGCGTCTAATATGAACTATACCTGTGCTTGTGTTGGGGGATTTTTGTTGATCGAGGCTGTGTGGTGGGTGGTGGCTGGGAAGGAGTATTCGAGGAGTATGCAGAAAGCGAAAGAAGGACACGGCCAGGGTGCTTATGTGGCTACAATGGCCGGAAAGTAAGGTCTGTCACGCAATAAGTCAAACTGGTTTCTGTATTTTGCAATCTTGAACGTGAAGTGTTCTCTCGAAGAATTTTAAATACCCACAGATGATAAACCATTATCTATCGACGATAAAGCGAACGATTCCCCAAACACTTGCTCCAATCACTCCCATGTAATATTACAATAAGAACAAACAGTACAACGTAACATCATGACAGAGACCTTTCGAATATATGTCCAATCTACCCCACTCGACCGAAGAGAAAGTCCTTGACGATGGGGGAACCAGAGAATTCCGGGTTCAGAAGGACGCAGCTGTAGTCGCGTCAGCATAGACACAAAAACAAAACTTGACTCATTCACTCACTTGAGGAAATATTCTAATCCGATGCGGCGAGATTCAAGGAATGATGGTCGAAACCGGACTGTATCTTTGGTTAGTCGCTTTGCAAGACTTGACAGGTTCGGGATCGTACAAAGGACGCTCTTTGGTGGTAGAGCGGGTAGTGCATTCTTTGCATGTGGGAATGCCAGCAACAGCTGTCGCCGTAAGGTATCGAATTCCGAATATCTAAATTCAATCAATCAACGCGAGTCGCAAGAAAAAGGGTATTGTATGAATTATATGACCTACCTCATGCGAATGACAATCGGGCCTCCCTATAACCAGACGATAGTCAGCACAAATAGAACCCAACACTGGAAGGGTAATTGCGTACATCTAATGTCTGTATCCTACAATGCCACACCACATAGTCCCCAACTCCGCTCTTCCCATGTACAACCGCATGATCCTCAACAGCAACGCTCTGCGCCCATAGACCCCGACTCGTCTCCGAATTCGGGTCTTCCGTATGATCCTCCAATGTAATCCCCAATGGCTGCTCGACCGACATCTGCGATGACCGCGACGGATTCCGATAATGAGTCCAGTAAGGTGGAACTACTCCAGACACGCTGCGGTCCCTGGTCGTCCGCGGGGAAGAGGGTGTCTTGTCTGGTTGTGGGAAGACGGTGCCATTACTGACGCTAATACCAGTGTTGAGTGAGGTCGCTAGCACGGAATCAGGCATTGTGGGGATGTCATTGTTGGCGACATTGTTGTCGATGCTGGTGACGTGGTCGTCGTTCGTGATATCGGAGGGTGTAGGGGAGACGGAGCGGAGTGGTTGCGGCCGAGATTCCGGACCGGACTCCTCATGCGCTGGCTCCATCCATTAGACGATTGCCCGTAAATGCGTTGGAAGCGGTTCCTGCAAGAGTTGTAGTTTGGTTAGTTTAGCGGCTACGAGGGACTCGATAAGCGTTGATGGGTGTTTGATAGCTGAACCGTGTGGGTGGAGCGATGACGACGTGTATACCTGGCGGTGGAGCATCCCACGACGAACCTTGTCGATAGTTATAGATGCGACAGCAAGGATAAGGCTTGGTACTTCTCAGCGATAACCAGTATCAATGTCAATCGACTTTGATCGTTGTAGGTGGAAAATCGACCGACAGCTTATCTGGGGTATGTGGCTGTTCATGTGTTGTGGCGGTGGTGGCTAGTGTAGTAGCTTCCGTGTTGGGAGGTAGATTTCTACGGTCCTTGGATATAGATACTTTAACATGGTATTTAGAGCTCATTTTGAATTCGGAAACCTATGTAGATAAGATATACAGAAATTATTTCAACAATGACAGCACGAATCATGGCCCCCTGAGGATAATGGACCACACCAGCAATCTCAACTGTATGGTTAACAACCTCCGTGAGTCGAAAAAGTCGAAAAAGGTTCATTTCAGAAATCTTGTCCACAAACTTAGCGCATGAAACTTGTCCCGGCTTGCCGCCTAAGTCACCTCAGTTCGATCCTTGGATCTTGGGAAATAGAGTGCCGGCACAATCATCAGGGTCGTAGAAATCAAACAAGATGTGCCATTTGCCCGCCTATCCTCATGGTTGCAGCAAATCGACTTTCCATCCAGTATACATCTCCTGCATCCTCAAGAGCCTGCAAGTCCTCTTCCCCCTCACGATGCCAATTTGATGGAGTATGAATTCGCCGTTGTCAGAGTTATTTGACTCATTCACAACGGTGCTCTTCTCGGGCAGATGGCTGACCCGGGGATTTATATCAGGAGGTTGGATATTGACCCCTAGGACATTATTCGAGACAAGAGGGTGGTTGTGTGGTGGGCGCGGATAATCGGGAAGAAGGGCGTACGGATGCAGAGTGATGCGGTAGGAGTCGCCATATTTGTCCATACCAACATGAAGCCACAGCGCAATTTGACAAGCCATTTCCGACGGAGTTTGGGCCCGGTTGGAAAGCTCATTGTAATTCATTGTGTCCAGTACACAGAACAACATTTGATGAGATAGTGAAATATATACTAGCAAACAAGGATCCCGATCATGATCGGGGACGAGAAGGAATCGACTGTTTTTTTGACAAGTTGATATCCAATACCTCTTAAACTCTATTTTCTTACAATTCTTTCCGGTTTCCCCTGAAGTTGACCTTGCGTAACAAGGATGTCCCCGACTGACAAATGAATGTATGTTAGGGTTCTGTTTGCTACAGTAATCAATGCCCGCTAGCGGTGAAGAAGGCGGTGGGTTGAAATAAGATTGATCGGGCCAAATCCTGATGATGACCGCGTGCTTGTCCGCCCTGCACTCCAACATCCTCTCATAGCATTGCAATTTTGAGCCTGTTGCTTTTCTCAGAGATCATATATCGAAATACAGTCGAACGGAACTTGAGACACCATTTCTCTAGCCTTGAAACCTGCCAAGCAACGACAAAACCGCCTCGTTGACGAGGGGTTCTGACGTGTTGATAACTATTCGACGGGATTTCGGTGACGACTACGAAGGATACTGATTTCGACCTTGCATTGGTGATATTTCTTAACCTAGGCAAGTGATATTACCTCATCGGCTTGGATTGACCGTCGCACGTGCCTAAGAATACGAGATGGACTCCACATTACCGGACGCTTTCGAGGCGTCACAATCGGGAGTAGGCCTGGGGCAGAAACTTGCTGGCTTTGATAGCCAAGGTCGAATCTTATCTGATGCTACGCCTTACATCAAGGTCGATGGTATGTTCAGTATTGGACGTTTGGATGTGGGGTGGAAAGGTAGTGGACTGACGGCTTCTCTAGACCCGCCCAAATTCGAACTGGAGTCATACGTCGCGAACTACACCGGTATGTCGCATTTAATCCTTTGAGACGACGGGTATGCAGGCAGCTGATATCTTCATGATTTATAGGCAGAACTAGGTTCGATCGCTTGTATCTCATCGGCACATGTTCCACGCACCTTTCCACGGAAGCTCTCAAAGCCGCTGTCTCCGAGGCGAAGTCAGGCAAGGATATTTCGAGATATGAACGGGCGGTTACAGCACTCGCACAGGTTGCGCCGGGCGAAGCCGAAGCGAAACGCGACATTAATTGGGTAGAACATATACATAGAGTTGTCAAGGCCGAGACGGACCGACTGGAGCACGAACTTAAAGGGTACAAAAATAATTTGATCAAGGAGAGCATTAGGGTATGGCTGATGGCCCCCTGCAACTGAATATGTTGGTGCTAACCTGGGTGCAGATGGGCAATGAGGATCTGGGCCAGCACTATCACCAAATTGGCGATCAAGTATCTGCCTCAAAAGCATACACTCGGATGAGAGACTACTGCACGACACCTACTCATATCGCTTCGATGTTGCTCAAAATAACTAACGTGGCGATTGAACGAGGGGATTGGTTGAGCGTGCAGTCGAACGTGCAGCGACTGCGCAATTTGCAATCAAAGCCGGATGAACACACGAAGAACAAGCCCAGGATGTCCACCGCACTCGGGCTGTCTCAATTACACTTGGATGCGTATTTGGATGCGGCAAACAGTTTCCTGTCTACCGAATCGACTCTAGGGGATTCGTATAACGAGGTGATTTCCCCAAATGACGTGGCTGTGTATGGTGGACTCTGCGCACTTGCTTCTATGGACCGAAATGAACTCCAGCGCAAAGTGCTTGATAACACCTCGTTCCGTAATTTCCTGGAATTGGAACCCCACATTCGCCGTGCCATTTCGTTCTTCTGCAACTCCAAATTCCGGCCATGTCTTGAGATTCTCGAAGCCTACCGCGCTGACTACCTCCTGGACATTCACTTGCAGCGACATATCAACATTTTGATTTCGCGCATCCGAACAAAGTCTATACAGCAATACGTCGTTCCATTCAACCGTGTGACTCTCGACTCTATGGCCAAGGTCTTCGCCCCTGCAGCCGTTGCCGGTGAGCCGTTACCTACAAACGCCAATTCCTCTTTTGTCAAAGAGCTCATTCGTCTAATTGAGGACGGCACGCTGGACGGGCGCATTGACCTGGAGAAGATGGTCCTTGTCTCCAACCAGATCGACCTGCGCATGGAAGTGCAAGCTGCAGCATTGGAGAGCCTGGAGAGCTACACGCGGGAAGCTCATTTGCGACTCCTCCGGACAAACATCGTTCGTGCTGGACTGGAAGTCCGGCCGCCCGCAGACCACAATGTCGGGGCTGGGGGCAAGGGAAAACATGCACGGATGTAATTCGAACCCCAGCAGAGTAGACTAGATGATGACAGATATGAAAACCATGGCTTATGAGATGATGAAAAATTAAACCATTTATTTGTTCCTGAAAAAAGTGGGAATTTTTCTTAAAATAAAGATTGACCGACGATCATCGCCGCGTGTCATTTTAACTGGTGGCTAAGCACCAGTTCCGCTCAAAAAAGCCACACTCTGCCCGTACAATTCTACAATCTCTCTCTTACTTGATCTGTGGTTACTCGCTGTCTTCGTGTGTTTTGACGTATGCGTCATACGTCGACTACTAAGCCGATCTCTGCGTTGTCTTATACTTGTATGCTTATAATCCCCGAGCAAACACCGCAACTCGCCCAACCCGACCGCAGTGAAATACCCCGTCCTCCACTCCTCGCTCCATCTGATTCAGATGATCAAAGATATAAAGGGAATTAAAAAACAGAAAAAGGCGGGTCAAATACATACTAGTCGATAATCTTACAAGCAGCATGATCGACCAGTACTGAAGGAAGACGACAAGAAAAAGAAACCACAGGCCATGGTGGGATGGACACTGCTGCATGCCATTTCTGCGAGTGACCGGAATTGTTCTCTTACACACGTACCAGTGTGACATATATCGGTCAGCATGGGCGTTTCAATTTCAACGGTGGGTGTTGCGTTTGGCGTTAAGTCTTGGTTTATCAGCCTAGCGGGGATTCTAGTAAGTATACCTATTCTATGCTTCTACCAAGGTCCATGACTCGTCGCTAAACCACCGCAGGGCCTAATCTGGATCCTCTACACAATCATCCACAAGCTCTACTGGACGAGCCTGAAGCGCTTCCCAGGACCACTACTATGGAAAGTCTCGCGTATCCCAGCCCAGCTGTCACTACTGCGTGGCTTTTCGCATCTAGACGTCACTGCACTCCATGAGCGATATGGCTCAGTAGTGCGGATCGGGCCGAATGAATTGGCATTTAATACGCCTCAGGCATTCCGCGATATTTACGGGACTCGTTCTGGGAAATGCTTTCCCAAAGCCCGGAGTTACTACCCCTTACCGGTTAATGGGGTAGAGCCTGTTTCTGTCGCTGTGGAGGATGATGTCCATGCGAGACAGAGGAGGTTGTTGTCGTACGGGTTCTCGGATCGGGCGCTGAGAGAGCAGGAGGGTTTGATTATGGGATTTGTAAATACGCTTATTGAGCGGTTGACTGGTGAGGTTGATAAGGGACAGGGGGAAGCGAAAGTTGATATCAAGGAATGGATGAATTTCGCTACCTTTGATATCACGGGTGAGCTTACGTTCGGAGAATCGTTCAATTGTCTCCAGGATAGTGAGCTGCATCCGTGGATCGGGGTCATTTTCAAATCGATCAAGCAGGGTTCCTATCTCATTGTCGCTGGGCAGTTTCCCTGGGCACAGAAGCTGTTGGTGAGAATGATTCCACAGCGGTTGATGCAAAAAGCTTTCGATCATTTTAATTTAAGTTCGAGGAAAGCCGATCGTCGTCTTGCAAATAAGACTAACAGGCCGGACTTTATGTCTGCGATTTTGAAGGGTGGGTTGAGTGAGGAGCCCGGGGTTTACCGGGGCCCTGAGAAGATTATGAGTCGGGATGAGGTGCATTCGAATGCTTTGATGTGCGTTAATTGATATATATACCCTCTTGTCTATTCGTCTTTGATGTTGACTTCATGATAGGTTGATCTTGGCCGGCAGCGAAACATCAGCTACACTTCTCTCCGGATGTGTCTATTATATCTGCCGACACCCAACCGCTTTGAGAAAGCTTACAAAGGAAGTCCACTGCTTTATCACTGGTGATCAAGATATTACGATGAGCAAAACCTCAAAAATGCCATACTTGGCCGCAGTGATTGAAGAGACACTGCGATTGTATCCCCCTGTCGCCGCTGGACTACGCCGTATCGTTCCGAAAGGAGGAGCAACGATCGATGAATACTTCGTTCCGGAAAATGTAAGCCTTTTTCGCTTGCCTTTTGATGGTATAAAGCTGACAAGCTAGACCATCGTTTCATGCCATCAATATGCATCTTTCCACTCCTCATCTAACTTCGCCTACCCCGACGATTTTATCCCCGAGAGGTGGCTTGGCATTGATCCTCGTTTCGACGATGACAAGAGGACTGCCCTGCAGCCTTTCAGCCTTGGCCCGAGAAATTGTCCGGGCAAGAAGTTCGTAACCCATCTCCTCGCAAGTCTCCACAATATTTTAACAGCGTCAAAGTCTCGCATATAGTGAAGTCCGTCTTATCCTTTGCAAGTTGCTATTCAATTTCGACATCGAGTTGCGTTCTGAATGCGCCAACTGGGTTGACCAAGAATCGTATTTCCTCTGGGATAAGCCGGCGCTTTGGGTTACTTTGAAGGAGAGGATATCGAGAACCTAGCATCGCTCAGGGGTTTTGCTATTAATTCAAGCCAAGCCCTTCATGAGACATGAATGTTGAATTGGTTGTTGATGGTTTCAAGCATGTGAATAGAATGAAAATAATTTTAGATAGACTCATGAGCCTGAATTCAAAGCGTCTCTTGTTTAGCAATTCATCGTTGAATATAAGAAGTAAATGATGAATCGTAGCTATAAGCTTTTTACTGTTGTCACTAGTTTTCTGCTCCCAGTACTTCGTTCAGTCCATCCGTTCTTTGCTATTCATCAAGTCTGATTTGAAAACGAATGTCAGTTCATATCAACTTGCAAGCTTTACTTACCCATAAAAGTACGCCAACTTTAGTTCAAATTCTCTCAGGGCTCTTACTTCCGTTACTGCCCAAGTCGCCGCAGCGAGTGTCAGTGTTGAAGCAACGGAGAAAACTATCAATGACAAAGCAGAGACACAGATGCTTCCAAACACCAGATCGTATGGGCTCAAGTTTGAAATACCTCTTGCCTACGGGTTAACGTGACCAATCTGGGAGAAAACAAAAACAAGCATATTTGATTGTGAAGATTCGTCAACCTTTTATATCACCCTTGCACTTCGCCATTCTTACACACATTTCGACTCTCATCGAAATTACTCGTCACGATGGGCCGAAGTGTTTGATCTCGGCCTATGGGCTAGGCAGATCCAGCATATTGCATTAGCTAACACATTATTTTCATAGGAAGGGCCTCAAAAGCCTTCGACGTCCTGAAGGAGAAGACGCCCAGACAAGGAGTGAGTCGCACATGAACCTATCGCCTGTGCCATTATGCTGCGAGCCATGTTCTCCTTCAAATCAGCATTGCCCCCTGCTTTCCTCTGAAAGAAAATTACTCTTCAAACCGAAAACGTGCCTAGCCCACTTCAACTGGGAGTGAAGGGGGGCTATCCATCGAATACTACTTTATCGGTGGATATGCCTGCATTAACGTTGACATGGCAGATGACACCGAAATCCACCTCAGATCTGAGCATTTCAATACCACCGAGTAAGAAGGGTATCAGTACTTTACTGGGTATTCTGCGTTCACCTAAATTCATCCATGATGATGAGATTCTTCTTCAAGGCGGACTGCTTCTACTTTGAAGAACCGGGTTCCATTGTGGAATTGTGGAAGTCGAAGGCTTTCCGCAGGCTTAATAGCATACCAACAGATGCAGTGTAGAAATTATCACGACAAATAATCCGCGCCTACGCTTCTTGAGTTCGGAATACCTGCTGAAGTTGAAGATGCAGGAGTGGTTGACGCGCCAGTGCATGGACAGAAGGAAGAGACAGTTCAGATACTCAATCAATTCATTTGTTATTGATATCTTACGAGCAGACTATGCAGGTGGAATGGTGCAATCATTGTTGCAAACAGCACATACAGAAATTGTTTTCATGATGCCATTGAGCGCATTATAGCGGCATGTTTCAACATGACTACGAAGAATCATTCCCTCCCACCACTGTTCGGAGAGCACCGACAAGAATAAGGATACTTTCCAGATAGCAAAGCTGCCTTCTTCGTCCCGGGAGACAACACCTAGTCGTAACTGGAGTTTATCAACGGTGACATCAGGGCAGTATTGGGATTGTGCCTGGCCCTCAAGGCTTCGATGCCGCGCCTCATGGAATGGGTCCCAGACAAACAGATACTAATTCCATGGTAATGCAAGTGACTTAGCTGAGTATAAATTTTTATTCATTTATCTATTACCCAGTTGGTCTTGATGTTGTGTCTATGGATTTCCCACACTTGTGATTGTTGCGGTTTACAAAGGGGTTATATTAATAAGTGCTTATGATGGACGAAGAGTCACAATTCATTCGAGAAGTACTAACTAGAACATAACCTTTGCTCGAAAAGGTATAAGTCGCTGTTCGCCATCGGCCCAACCTCCAGCTTCCTCGCAATACTCTTAAATGGTACAAGAAGTGTCGAGTCTATATACAAGAGAAATTATAGGAGATTACAACGCAATGCAAATAGATTCAAATTGACTTGATTTACTATGGAGTGTGAGCGCTCTTGCAAGCCTCAGACATGCTTTGTGGCTTTGAGTCCTTTGTGGCTTTGAGTCTTGATTCAATTTTCCCACTCTGACATAAGAATATAGGAAACTTCACGACTTCTTGGGTGGATACGCATGCGTAAATGTTGAATGAGCTGGCCTTGCTAAAACCGTATCTCTAATCTTCAGATATATTCCTCATGGCATTTGGCGCGAGAAACTCTGGAACATGTTTCCATCCACATTCCAGGTGTGTTCTGCAGAGTCTAACAACTCCGGTGAGCATCATACCCATAAATCGCTCCTGAAGGGCTAAACGTGAAGCCTAGAGGCCCTTAAGGGTCTATGGTGACCCAAATCTACTGCCATGGATCTTCGGGGTTTCGACGGAGAAAACTAGTCTTGACGAGATTAAACCAGTACAGTTCAACCAATGGGAATAAACCTGGCCATGATTAGTCCAGAGCAGCGCAACCATTTGTCATCTTCTCCTCTGTGGTAGCAAATATATCAGAAAAGTGGTATCTTGGCCATTAAAGGAAGCCTGGAACGGAATCCAGAAAGTCACCAAACGCAAAGACCAGGGCATATAATCAACTGATGAGCAACAAGAAGAGGGCATCGTGCTCGGGAAATGTCATTCTTACATAGTTTGTGGTTTCTTTTTAGAGGACATATGGGCCAGTTAATAGTTATACTAGATATCCGGAGAACGGGCGTGTAGCTCAACGGAGAGCACTTGCATCTAGTGATCCACGAGGCCCGAGTTTGACTCCCGGCCGTCCGTATTTGGCTTTTTTATTTATTCTTTCTGTCCTTGATGGCCTAACGTTGTTTGGTTATTGCCTATCTGAGTTACTAGTTATGCATTGTGGCGGGAACCAAGACACCTAAGGCAGTACACCATTTGAACGATTTCATCTATCATATAGAGACCATCTAATGATAGTGAATTTCGTTATACATTTCTAGTTCATGAATTGTAATTATAATTATAGCCTGAAGCTACACATGAGTCCTAAATGGTCACTCCACGATAGCTGAGCGTGATGATCATGTTTTGTCTTCCCCTCCTCCTGTTCAAGCTGATTTTCCTTGCTACCTATACCTGCAGCACACGTACCTGGCCGAATAACTTGGACATCAAAAGGCTTTAGTCCAACCGGTGCGACTTTATCCATTCGCTTCGGAGAAAACGGTGTGTTGCTATCAAGTCCCCAAGTAATTCCCTCTTTGTTCGGATGTATAGTTCTTGGACAAAAGTCTACGTAATTTTCCGCAACCACGAAAAAAATATAATCACTAAGATATTTCTCT
>JAOYNC020089351.1:0-44285 GCA_025802115.2 Bertia moriformis
CCGCCGGCAATTTCACCGAGGTCATGTCGGTCTACCTCGACGATGGCTACCCCGGGACGCGAATCGCCGGCAACGTCTTCGAGGATCCGGGGACCGGAATCATGATCGGAGGCGGGCAGGACAACGCGGTCGAGGGCAACGTCTTCGTCGGGAAGAAGTGTTGCCGCCAAAGTACCACGTCAACCGGTTCCTGTTCGGGACGCTGATCCGGCGCGACGGCTGGGCCAAGCACTGGGTCGTCAAGGACGGCGACCGAGTCGTGGGCTTCTGCCTCACGTATACGACCTACGCCGACAGCGACCCGGAGAACTTGATCGGGTCGCTCGGCATGCTCATGGTGCACGACGCGTACCGGAACCAGGGCATCGGGACGCTCCTGCACAACCACGCGCTCGCCCAGCTGCGGCGCACCCGCGGGGTCTGCCGGCTGCAGCTCGGCACCACCTTCCCGCGGCTGCTGTACGGGATCCCGACCGACATGCTGTCTGCGCCCTGGTTCCGCAGCCGGGGCTGGGACATAGACTTTGACGCGCCGGGCCAGGGCCAGGCCGTGACGGACTGGCTGCTCCGGTTCGACACGATCCCGGCGATGACGGGGCTGGCCTCGGTGGCAGGCCTGACCTTTCGCCTGTGCGAGCTGGACGAGTTCCAGCGGGTGATGGACGTGGTCCAGGCCGAGACGGCACAGCAACGGCACATGATGGGCTGGTTCGACCAGTACAGCAAGCTGGACGGCACGATGGAAATCCAGAACATCATGCTCGGGCTCGACTCGGACGCGGGCGGCCGGATCGTGGCGACGGCGGTGACTTACGAGGCCAACTCCCCGACCGTGGCCGGCCAGGACATACCGTGGCCGGGCACGCTGCAGGGGCGGGTTGGAGGTGTCACGTGCATCTGCGTACCGGGTGAGGGGAGCCAAGCCAGGCCGACGGGGAGTAGCAGAGGGGCGCGCGCGTGGGCACTGTTGGCTGACTATCCGCTGTTCGGTCGGATGGGCCGGTGGGGAGGGGAGCAGATGACGTGCCGGCCAAGTGCAGCCGGGACAGTATTATCCTGCGGCTTCTCGACGCGTGCGTGCGGTCGCTGCGGTCGCGGGACTGCACCGCCATGTTCCTCGACAGCATACGGGGGGGGCACGAGGCGCTTCAGAGTTTAGGTGGGTCTGAGTTTCTGTTGATGTTGTCGTTGCTGCCGCTGCTGCCGCTGCCGCTGATGCTGATATCGGTGCTGCCGTGGCGCGCGAGCGCTGACCGTGGTTTGTCGATAGGGTTTCACGAGTGGGCCGAGTATCGGGAGGTGTGGAAGGACATGTAGCAGCGTGGTGTTGCATGAAATGACGTCAGCGTCACGGGCAGACACTCGGAATTTGGGTTTATGGTCTGGAGAATGGAGAATAGATACCCAGGACAGGCAAGCGGGGGTTGGTTGGGTTGCGGCTTTAAAATAAACCGAAGACGAGCGAGCAGGGGGGCGACTGGATGCCCGACCTCATAATGTAGAGATAACCGGCAGAGAAGAGATATCATAATAACATACTCACAGCAGGTGCTCGGCTCCGACTGTGGGGCTGTGGTCCATATCTGTGCTCCTCCCCTCATGCTCCCATGTCAGTGTCCGCTGTGCTCCCATGTCATCTGACAAGTGCCAGTGCTTCTTCCCCAGTACTTTCCTGGTGCTCCACTTCTCCACTGGTGCTTTCTCAGTGCTCCGCTAGTGCTTCCACAGTGCCCTGGCAGTGTTCTCGGGAGGAGATGTACCCGTCACTACCAAGCCGGCCCGCCTGCCAAGTCCGGGCACGACCCAGAAAATAGATCAGCAGTGGTATTATCCTCCGCGCGATAGTGGCTGGCCTAGCTGGCTTAGGGAAGCACGACATTATAACAAGTGTTAGTGTATCCGATTCGACGCTGGCCCCGCCCGGTCCGGTCCGGTCCGGCACGGGTCCTGAGGGTCGGTCGCCTGCCTACCTATCTGCCTGCCCGCGAACGCCGGCTGGCTGGATCTCGAGAACAAGAGTAAGTCGAATAAAAGTCGAAATGGTGATCGGGTATCGGTCGATAATAGGGCGCTGGCTGGCCGGCCGGCACGGCTTTATTAGTCAGTAGCTTCAGCTACGGCTGGACATCTTGACGGCTGGTTCCGTCTCGACGGCTGGGATATCTCGACGGCTGGGATATCTCGACGGGGCTTACATGCGATTGCGATTGTCGGGGTCGAGCGGCTCCGCTCAGTAGCATCCACTCGTTTTTGCTGATTCTTCTCTACTCGTAGCCTCTACCTGATAGTTTACTTGAGCGGCTCCGATCGGCACCGCCTAATAGCATCCACTTACGGTCCCTACTTGGGTCTGCTTGGTAGTCTACCTGATCCCCTCTGCACGATGGCGGCATCTACTCTAATTCTCTACTTGATTATGTCTGCTCGATAGCGGCATACACTTATAGCCTCTGCTCAGTTTGCTTGATAGTCTCTATTTCGTCATCCAATTGGTAGTCTTGTAGTCAACAGCATATACTGATACCTCCCCCCACCCACTCGTAATCATCCCACAATGGCAGCCTCTCCCTCTCCCCTCGACTTGATAGGATTCCCCTATCAATCCCTACCTGATCATCTCCGTCCGTATAACAGCATAGATCACATCCACGAAGACAGCGGCAAGCAGCACATTGCGAGTCTCTCATCACTCACTCCATGCCCATCACTCCATGCCATATACCCATCACTCCGTGCCCATCACTCTGTGCCAGTCACTCCGTACCCATCCGGCCTGCCCGTCCCGACCATGGCTCATATATATACTAGTTCAGCCTGCGCGGCGCAGCGTGGTCAATCCACTTGACCATGTTCCAAATTCCATAACGGATTCCATGTATCGTATCCACATCACGGCCGGTAGGGCTACATCCCCAACATCCCACACCCACACTCGTAGCCCAAGCAAGCCCATCATGCCCGTCTGAGCGCCTCCCTGTCCCACCGACTCTGCCACACCCATACATATATATATAGACGCCATTCTCCCAAGCCACTATCCATGCCTTATACTGCATCGCACGTACATTTCTACACACAGAAGCCAAGCCGGCTCATCCCTGTTTTAGGGGCGTCCACGGTTATTCGTACACATGTCAGTTGCCCATATCCTTTTCTTCACCCGCCAAGGTTGCGTTGCATGCATGCATCGATCCATCTGTCCATCGATCCATCAACACATAAAAAACCCTCGCGTCTCGCACCCCCCCACCACTCACAATGAAACCATCAATAAATCAGTCCTGTCTTGCCCATTTTAGTGGTACCCCCCCGCCTATCGCCCCTCCCCTCCGACCCCCATGACCCACAGGCCATGCCCTACATACCCCACCCTGTCCCCGTCCCACGTCCCTCCCTGAACCCCACCCACACCCCCGCCCCTCCCCTTCAGACCCCCCCCATGGCTCCCCCATCTCTATCCCACCCCATTCATCCCTACCTACGACGCCCATTTCGAAAAGTCAACGGCCTCCACGACCGAATCAAGCAAGATCGCGCCCATCTCAACCTCGCTCGTCAGCGTCGCTGTGGTCGACAGCGTCGATGACCGGTGGGAGGACGTTTGTTCGCTCGTGCCGGTCAAGAAGGTGGCCACCGAGGTGCGCCTCAGACTATGGGCGCTCTCCCGGGGGACGCTGCTGCCCGGGCGTGACGGATCGGTCGAGAGCTGCTGTCCTTGGCTGTGGAAGTGGCCCGCGACGGCTCCCCCTGGTGATGTGATCAAGCCTGCTGCCGTGGCCGTCCCCGCGGCCCCCGCCGGCACCCCTATGGCCGCCGGCCCGTATTTTTCCCGCAGCCGATTGATCTCCCGCAACCGACTGCGCCACGACCCCACATGCTCGCCCCCCTCGCGGTTGGCCCATACCAGCGAGAAGACGGACGCGTTGAGGGCGATGAGACGGATGAATCCGGGCAGCGCCCGGAGGCTGATCATCTTGGTCTGGGACGCGGGAGAGATGTCGGGGAAGCCGGGCTTGCTCATGACGTTGATCTTGTAAAAGGGGCCATGGTCTTTTTTGCTCTCGGGCGCGGTCGTTCGCTGGGCCACAAAGGTGGCTCGTGCCTCGGGGGTGATGACGATGTTGACGTAGTTGAAGTCGCTCGGAAAGGTGTCGAACCGGAACGGCAGGCCCGAGTCGTTGAAGATGATGTTGACAAAGTCGTTACCGATGTGGCGCTTCTTACCGGTGCACTGCGGGTCCCGGCCGAGGTCGGTGGGCATCTGGGTAGTCACGTGGAAGACCATCTCGGTGACGCGGTCCCGCCACGCAAATGTGTACTCGCCGTCGGTGCCGTGCTCCCGGTCGAGCCCCTGCGTGTTGAATGTGGCGCCCCGGAGCCGGACGAGAGTGCCGAGCCCGGCGAGGAACTCGACGTAGTCTCGGCTGCCCGACACGTTGGCCAGGATGTCGGCCTCGTGCGTCTGGCCCTCGGCCACGTACACGACCCCTACCTTGTGGCCGTCGATCGGGGTAGTGCGGTCGAAGATGCGTATAGCCCGCCTGACCGCATCGTCGTCATCGGGGAGCGGGATCGGCCGGGAGACGGCGGCGGCGCCGCCGCCGCCCGGCAGGGGAGGGAGAACTGGAGCGAACATCTGAACCAGCAGGTGGCTGGGCAGGATCTGATGGTCCTCCCTGCGCGAGCCGACGTCTAGGCTGTTGCCCCTGGCCTGGTGCGGCTGTGGCGCCGTAAAGGTCTCGCGGAGGATGTACGACGACGTGCCCGACGGCTGCCGCTTCGTCACGCGGGCCCAGCCGGTGCCGGTTGCCTGGCTGATGGCCATGATACTGTTTCCGACCAGCCAGTGCCGGGTCACGATGGGGCCGAACCGATCCTCGGTGAAGAAGAGGGCATCGTCCTCGGGCGACGACTCGCCCGCGTCCGCGTAGGCCACCCGCTGCATGTAGTCGAGCGTGGTGACGGCCTGCTCCTCTGACCCGGGCCCACCCCCGTCAAGGTCGGCAAACAGGTTTTTGGCAATCCAGCCGACGTGGCCGGGCCGGTCTGGAAGCTTCAGAGCCAGGAACCAGAACAGGATGACGTGGTATGCCAGCGCGTACACGTATTGGGGCAGGTCGTCGGCCTGTGCGTAGACGACCGGATGGTGGTCCGCGGCCGAGACGGCCGGGCCGGTCGGCTCGCTGGGCACGGTGCTGGTCCGGTGGTGGTGAGCCGGTGGTACCGACACCGGTGCCTGCTGCTGCTGCTGCTGCTGCCTCCGGTCCCGCACATACTGCAGATATCGGAAGCAGATCCCAAACACGGTCCGGTACTCGTCGTGCTGCAGGTTTACCGTCACCGCCGGCATGCGGCTCAGGCAGGCCAGGAACTCGAGCACGTGGATCGCAATCCGGGGCTGCGTGATGATGGTCGCCATGAACTTGAGCGTCTGAGGCAGCAGCTTTCCGGTAGACAGCGGCAGCTCGTGGCAGCAGATGGACAGGGCGTGGATGCAGCACCTCGCGCTACGCTCCCAGCCCGAGATCCCGTACACAAACGTCTTGACCATGTCGTCCTCCTCGGCCTTCTGGAAGTGGGCGTGGTAGCTCAGGAGCATGGTCAGGCTGTGATAGAAGCAGATGGCGACGTCGGCCCGGCGCAGGCCCGACTCCCGTCCCGGCTCCGAGAAGGTGTTGGTCTGCACCAGGTGGCAGATGACCTCGCGCAGGGCCTGGATCTGGGGGATCGCTCCTCGGAAGACCGCATGGTTGCTCAGCTGGGCCGGCAGGTGCACAAGCATGAAGCTGTACACCTCCCAGTCGGCTCCCCGCCTGAAGATGGCGAGAAGGGTCTCGAGCCAGGCCGCCATGCTGATCACCGTGACGGTCGAGGGGTGGGCGGCTGGATGGGTCGGCGGCGCGGCATAGGACACCAGGAGCGGGCTGACGCCAATCGGCAGGTTCTCGAGTACGGGGTCCGCGTCGGGGATCGTCCACATGGGCTGATACCGCTGGGCGGCGGTGGCAGTGGTAGCGGCAGTGGCGGCGGCCGCGGCGCTCGCGGTTCGGATAGGGGTGCTCCGGTCGGGCGCTTGGGCCTGGCCCTGCAGGTTGAACGAGTTGAAGCCTCTGGACGGGCGACTCGCCAGCATTGGCGGCTCGCCGGCGCCGGCGCCCCTGGAGAGCCTGCCGGCCTGGAAGGCATCCTCGGCCTGCTTGCGGGCCATCGCGGCCTCGGTCCGGTAGAGCGAGTCGGCCAGGTACTCGACATCGGCCAGATGAGTGGCCAGGTGGATCCGGTTGTTTCCGTCCGCGCGCAGGCGGAACAGAACCTTCATCGCCCTCAGCCGGGCGTCTCCCTCACACTCGGCCGACCCGGCGATGCTGATGAGCCGGTCGAGTGCCCTTACGGCCCTGGCCGGCTCCGAGTGGAGGGACCTGAAGAAGATGGTGGCGTATCCCTTGGTTGCGACGTTGGACGGGGTCGGGCCGGCCGCCGGTCTCTCGGCGGCGAAGATGGTCGGGGTCCCGGGGCGAGGGCCTCCGGCAGCGGCAGGGGAGCGGGCCCGCAGTCTGTCCTTGTCGGACGCGATCACGCTGTCCAGGGCGCGGATGATCAGGTCGAACAGGGCCGGGTCGACGGCCGGGGCGATGCGCGACATCAGGCGGGCCATGGTTTCGAGGACGGGTATGTCGTCCTCGGCCCCGATGCCGGCGGCCAGCTGCTGGATGATGCCGGCCACTACCAGCTCATCGTCTTGATCGTCTTCGTTTTCTTCTTCCCCTTTTTCTGCTGTTTCTTCTACTTCTGCTTCTTCTTCTACTTCTTGCGCTTCGCCTGTGCCGTTCTTCTCCTTCTCGTCGCGTTCGGCTGCGTGGTTATTACTATGGCCGGCGTGGCCCCGATCCTTGCCGGCTCGGCCGGCCAGCGCGTGGGTGAAGAGCACGACATCGACGATGGCCTGCAGGGCTTTGAGCCGGGTCGGGGACGACCGGGCTCGGTTGGCGAAGAAGGCGGTGTGGACCAGCGACAGGTTGCGGCGCCACTCCGGGTCAGGCGGGGAGCAGTACCTAAACTCCAACACGTAATCCAGGACCGAGTTCGCAGCCGAGTCGGGGAGGCAGCGGTGGACGTCGGCCAGGAACCTGACCAGGTCCCGGCGCGGGATGAAGGAGGGCTCGGCCGCGGCGGTCGGCGTCGGCATCGTCGGTATCATGCCGGGCGCGGCAGCTGGGTGGGCCGCCGTGGCCGGCTTGCTGTCTTCTGCCCTCAGCAGAGCCTCGACGCGACCGATCAGCCGGGTCATCTCGGACCGCAGCGCGCGGTCCAGCTTGGCCTGTTCGTCGTTGGTGCGGCCGCTGCCGGGCGGAGGCGGGTCCGGGACTCGTTTGGCACACACGGCGGCGGCCTCCAGAACTCCGGACCAGTCCTCATCCACCATGATCGGGTTTACGAGCCTGGCATCGGCGGCGGCGCCCCCGCTGAAGAGGGCGTTTATGACCTCGAATGCGGCCAGGTGGACCTTGTCGGCGGTCGCGGACCGGACGGCGGCCACCAGCCCGTCGGCGAGCAGGGCCAGCGGGACGGTGGGGTGCTTTTGCGGCTGATGCTGCTGCGGCGGCTGCCGGTGCTGTGTCTGCCGCTCGTGATCATCCTTCTTCTTCTTCTTCTCCTCCCCCCCCTCTCCGTTCCGACGGTCCTGCTGCGGCTGCGGCTCCTGCTCCTGCTGCTGCTGCGGCAGCACCAGCAGCCGCTTGATGACGGCAAGCGAGCCCCGCAGGCCGCGGTTGAACTGCAGCTCGCTGGCGCCCTCGCGCCGCGGCGTCCGCAGCATGTCCAGCAGGATCCTCACGATGGCCTGGCCGCTGTGGGACCGGCAGAGAATCGAGATGGTGTGCCAGGCGTCGCGGTCCAGGCCCGGCACCATCGAGTAGATGGAGCTGAGGACGTGGACGCATTCCCTCAGCTTGGCGCGCGGCATGGTGCCGAACGTGACCACGGCGTCGACGACCGACACGCACGACCGCAGGTCCTCCTCGCCGTTGGTGTTCATGCATACGTGCAGCAGGCAGTCGACCAGGCCGGAGACGGCTCCCTCGCTGGCCACGTTGAAACAGAACTTGATCACGTCCCGGATGAAGGCGAACAGCTGGGTCAGGTTTTTCTCCTCCCCGCCGGCCTGGGCCATCCGGGCCTTGGCGCCCGTGTCCCGGGCCTGCTTGCGGGCGGCCCGGACGGCCGCGTAGGCGTCGCGCAGCCAGCCGGTCAGGACCGGGATCACGTCGTACTCGAACCCGGCCAGGTGGCGGCCGCGGCCGGTCAGGTCGACCAGCGCGGCGAGCTGCAGGTGGAAGTCGTCCGGGTGGGCAGTCGAGGCCGCGGTCACGGTCTGGAAATATTCTCGGCGCTCGAGGTCGGTCGAGGCCGGGTGCCTGCCGCACTCGGTGAGCAGCTCCCAGCCGGCGGTCCTGGTCGAGACCGGCCGGGACGGCTCGATCAGGTCCTTGGCGGCGTCCCAGATGTCGACGACGGGCCGGAACGGGTACTCGGCGATGGCGTAGCGGAGCGTGCCGGCGGCGGCGGCGCGCTCGTCCAGGGAGCCGCTCCGCAGCAGCTCGAGCGCCTCGTGGTGGTTGGGGGCCAGAGCCTCGAGCTTGGTGCCGATGCTGCTGGGGCCGAGGGACGACGACCCGGTCGGGGGGCGAGGAGCTGGGGAGGGACGGTGTGACGACGACGGCTTCGGCGGCGGCGGCGGCGGCGGGGGGGATCTGGTTGCCGTCAGGCGGGCGGCGGCGAGCCCCTTGAGTACACCGGCGAGGCCGCCGGGCCGATTCGTCTCGGGGGACCGGGAAGATGGCGGCGCATCTCCGGGGGAGGGCGACATGGCGAGGGGGGCTCGTTGGAAGCCGCAGCAGTCGCAGCAGCAGTCGCAGCAGCAGTCGCAGCAGCAGTCGCAGCAGCGGCAGCAGTAGTAGTTGCAGTAGTAGTTGCAGTAGCAGTGACAGTAGTAGTATTGGCGGTAGTAGCGTGGTAGTAGTGGGAGTAGTAGTAGTAGCAGTAGCCGCAGAAGTAGCCACAGCAGCAGCAGCAGTGGGTGGGTCTGGGGCGGCTGAGGCTAGAGGCTGGGCAGATTCGGCCGTCAGCAGGCAGATCTGCTCGGGGGAGGACGAAAAAAGAGCTAGCCACGGCTGGAAGATGATTCAATTCAGAGCTCCAGTCACAGCTTTATGGAGGGGGGGGCGGCCTTGGAGTCAATGCCGGCAAGGGCCGGCTGCCAGGCCGGGGGGGGGGCCGCGTACCAAGGCCGCCGGCACAGAACCCTCCCTGCAGGAGTAGGCAGGCGGGCAGGGGTAGTCAACTCACGGCAGCGTGACAGAGGAGGGGAGGAGGAGGGGGGAGGGGGAGGAGGGGGGTCCACTACGCCCAAGCACGCGGCATGGATGATGACGAGCCAGCCAGACGAGCTGGAGGGCTCGCTGGGGGCGGTCGGGACGGCAGAGGGCCGAAGTTGGGAGAAGAGGCCGAGAAAAAGGGTCCTTGGGGTGATGATGATATCATGCAAGCGAGCCCGGGAGCCGGGGGGGGGGGCGGGGCGGCAACAAGCTTGAATAGAAGGAAGCCAGTTATTGGCAAGACCGCAGCGGAAAGAAACAGAGCGGACTCGTGACAGCAGAATGAATCAAAACCGCAGAATGAGAACAAAATCATGGAAATGGAAACGGAAATGGGCAAGAGAAACGCAGGGTTCTATGTCGAGGCCATGGTGGTCATCGTGATACTCGTGATACTCGGCCCGTGGTAGTCTCTAGCTGATTCTCTGATAACAGGAGGTAAAGAAAAAAAAGAAAAAAAAATCGAATCCCGGGATAATAAAGATAATAAACAGGGGGGCGGGTTTTTCGGCCGTGCCTTGCAGGTTTGTGCATGGCTGGCCGCAGCCTTGTCGCCCAAATCATGCTGCAGGTGGGCGGGAGGGGGGGCGGCGAGGGGTGGTGGGGTCGGGCCACGGGGTTGCCCAACAGGGTCATCCGACTGGCCTCGACGCCCTACCACCAGCAGGAGCAGCACCAGCCTGCCTGCCCCCTCCCTGTCAATTACTGCTCTTTCACTGATATCTCTGCCTACCCTGCTTGCCGAGTCTCTGCTTCTCAGTCCTCGGCTGCTCGCTCTGCTCTCTGCCCTTTTGCCCTCTCTTTCTCTCTTTCTCTCTTTCTCTCTGCCTCTCTTTCTCTCTTTCTCTCTTTTTCTCTTTTTCTCTTTTTCTCTTTATCTCTGCCCTCTCTCTCTCTCGCCAAGGGTGAGTCGTGTCTTGCTTGGTTGGGGCAGGGGATCTGCTAGGAGGGATCGTAAATGATGCGGGCAGACAGTAGCAGGACATTCATGCTACTGCTCCACGCTGTCGTGGGGGTGCGCCCGTGCGTGCCTCTCCTGGCCAAAAATAGAGATGGGTGGAAAAATGGATCACGTAATGCCGTTCCATGATGAGGCCAGCCCGCAGCACATTTATTCTCCAGCCTGTCATGGCCCGACTGTGCCTTTCCAAGGGGACATGGACAGGGGACTTTCCAGCCGGGCCAAGGGGGGTCATGATACCATCCGGCTGCCCGATTACGAGGACAGCCAGTACGAGTACGCCAGTCTGCTGTCGCTGCCACCGTGTCTTTGCTTTCCGGCCGGGCCAGGGGCTAAAGGGTGCCAGAACGCGGTTCGATAACGAGGATAGCCTGTCGTGGGTCGACGACCGTGTCTTTGCTGGGAGGGACGAGGATTATGGAGAGCCTTTGCTACCAGGCTGGCTGGAAGAGGTCCCAGTCTCTCTCGACCACGAGGATAACACGTCTGTTCCGCACGCCCCCGCACGCCCCCCCCACGCCCACCCCACGCGCCGCCACAGGTTGCGAAGGCGACCCCCATATCTGATCTTTCGTGGCGGGGAACCGAGAGGGACCCCCTCCCAGCCGGCCAGAATGAAAATCCTGAACTTGCTTCCACCCCCTGGGCCCGCCATAGCGCGCCGCCGCACACAGCCTCATCTCTCACCCTTTCCCGGAGAGGGCTTCCCACAGGCTACAGGGGACTCGCTGGAATCTGCCTCTGCCCCCTCAACCATTTGTTCCGCCGTTCTTCCATCCCCTCCATATTGTCATGGGGGAGACCGTATCTTTTTCGCCAGAGATGGGAGGGGTCATATAGTTTGTATGAGAGAAAGAGAGAGAGAGAGGGAGAGAAAGGGATGCCAGAACGATGACGAGGACGAGGATGAAGACAGCACTGGTACGCCCCCTTGGGACTCAGACCCATGGCGAAAATTCCCGTGTGGCCTCGGCCGTGAGGTATATTTGATCACATCAAGGGCTATTTAATTCCTCGCCGGCCGGCCGGACGAGGGTGGAGGGAGTGCTTCGGGTCCGCTTTCCCCAAGGACAATCTGGCCCGGCGGAATCCGCCCGTCAACTGACAAGACTGCCCCGGGCTACGACAGGTCTGGACAGAATAGATATTAGGAGAATCGGGAGAAGATGCTTCCCTCTACTGGATTGCAATTTTTCAGCATTACCCAAGTAAACACCTACCTGCTGCGGTCTGCCTGACCTACCTACCTGCTGGCTGTTTGGCCGACGCTGCCTGCCTCGATCCATGTCAGATTCCTGCCGCGCGCAGGTATCCCACCTTGGCCTTTTTTTTCTGCTTCTTCCCTGCTTGCTTCCGCCAGCGATCTCATTGTGTGGTATCATGCCTCTCCTCTTTGCCTCTGTCTGTCCTGATCCATCCTACTGCTACCTGCTGCCCAGAGTTTTTCAAGGGCCCCTCGTCATCATCACCGCCATCCACACCTATCGCCTGTTGCCGCTGCTGCTGCCGTCGCTGCTGCCAGCCAGTTTTCCATGTACCCATCACCCCCTTTCCGCCTCCTCCACCCGCTGCCGTCTGCTCCAATTCTTCCGTCTCTTCCCCTTCTTCCGTCTCCCCCATTGCTTCTCCGCCCCCTCCCCCTTCACTGCGACATATACTTAACCACCGCGTCTCTGGTATCCGGCTCCAGCCGGCTGGTGATGAAGGTGGAAATCGCCCCACCCTGCCGCGAGTTGGCCTCCGTCATGTAGCGCCGCACCCACGACGCCACGTCCTGGACATCGGCGTAGTCATCTCGAGCCATCGGCTTGCATGTGTTGAGGGCCGTAAACGTCAGGCCGAATCCGATGTCGTCCACGTCGGCCTCGGTGATCAGCTCGTCCCCGACGCCCTGCGCGACCGAGGGCGGGTCCACCAGCAGCTTCATCATCACGCTGCACGTGTGGGCCCACCCCTTGACAAACTTGTCGGCAAACACTTTGGAGTCGACCAGGGTCTTGGTGAACGAGATCACCGCCAGCTTCCGGTCGACCGGGTTCGCGAGCTTGGGCGTCTCCCGGAGAATGAAGACGGGATAGATCTGCTGGAAGATACCCTGCTGCACCTTCTCGGACTGGTTGAAGATGTAATCGGCCCCGAAGCCGGCTTCGGGTCGGGCCGACAGCACGTGGTAGAAGCGCACGAACCGCAGCTTGAATGCTTCTCCGGTCTTGCCCTGCAGCTTGTCGAACACGAACCGGAGGATGACGCCGAAGTACTGGTCGAGCTGGGTGCTGTGCCGGCCAACCACCATGGTCAGTAGGGAAGTATGGGGGATGGCGAGCAAGGGGATACATGGGAATTGGTTCGGGAGGAGCGCTCGAGAGGAGGACTGGAGGAGGGGGGGGGAAGGGGAGGAGGGGGAGGAGGGAGCTGGAGGGGGAGGGGGGATTAGAGAGAGGGAGGGGTCAGAGAGGGGGGATGGGAAGGGGGGAGAGGGGAATCAGGTATACTTACGGATTGAATGACTTCATGATGGAGTCGAGCACGTCAAACGAGTAGATCTCCAGCTTCCGGCTCCGGATCAGCCGCTCGAATATTCCGAGCACCTGGTCGAGCTTGTTCTCGTTTACGATCTGGTATGCCGCCATCGGGATCGCTGCTGAGAGGAGCCGTACGCATGCCGGCACGTTTCCGCGCGTCTCCCATATGCTCGGGTTCAAGATGGCGCGCAGGAGCGGGCCCAAGTTGTCGCCCACGAGCCCGGAAGAGGACGTCTCCAGGATCAGGGCCAGGATCTGCAGCACGTAGGGGGTGAATTCTGGTGTCATCATGGCCACCATGGCCGCGCTCGTCAGTCCGGGACAGCAGCAGGAGCAGCAGAAAGTTACAGCCGAAAAAAAGGATTCATAAAAAAAGAGAAAGGAAAAAAGGAAAATAAAGAGAAAAAAAAGAGAAAAAACAACCCACCGGTGACGTCCTCGACCAGGATTTGCTGGATCGGCTCCCACAACCTCTGGCTGAACACGGTGGCGCGTGCGCGCCAGTCCGGCGCCGCTCCGGGAGAGCCGGAGCAGTACCGGATCAGCGCCCCGATCGTCTCAAAGTGGTAGTAGTAGAAACGCGGGTTGCTCGGGTTCTGCTTCATCGTGTTGGTGATGGCGATCAGGTGGTCCAGCAGCCCGTCCACGATCGCGGCCGCGCCGTCCTTGATGACGATGACGATCCGCATGATGCACCGCATTAGGTACTCGTTCTCCTGCAGCTTGGCCGGCTCGCTCTCCCGCTCAATCAGCTGGAACAGGTGGTCGAGCAGGTCCTTGGCGAACGGCTCGATCTCGGCCCGGGGGAAGACGGGCTGGCCGGCGTCGTCGGTCAGGAACAGGACCCGCTCGACCGCGATGGCCGCGTACGTGTACACCACGTAGTTGGCCGAGTTCATGTTCCGGATCAGCGGCCGGAGCGCCAGCTTCCACTGCTCGCGCGAGAGCTGGCTCCGGAACGTGTACAGGTACTTGATCGCGTCCACCTTGGACATGGGCTGGATCATGGCCTCGTCCTCCTGCAGCAGGTCCTGCGCGACGTGCTCCTCGAAGAACTGGACCACGTTCACGAGCGGGTTGACCGTCTTGACGCCCAGCGCCGACGTGACCGTGCCCTTGGCCGCGATCGAGAGGAACAGGTAGATGGCCGTGTCCTTGGCCATCCAGTCGGTCTTGCCCTTGTCGAGGTAGTGGTTGATGTACTTGGACACCACCCCGGTGACCCGGGCCTCGAACCGCTCCTGGAGCCGGCGGAGGAAGTCGGTGGTGGCGCGGCGGCGCGAGTCCGTGTCGGCGCCCTCCAGGTCGCGCCGGATGAACTCGATCGGCTCGTCCTCGAACTGCTCAATGTCGGACTCGCGCAGGGCCACGTTGGGCAGGACGACCCGCTCCACGATCTGGGTCAGGATCTCCTCGTTGTCGAACACGGCCGAGTGGTCGTTGGAGGCGGCGACCGCCGTGAGGAAGTGCAGCGCCTTGCTGACGATCAGGTCGTGCTTGAGCTCGGGCCCGGTCGTGGAGAGCAGATCCCACGCGGTCCGGATGAAGGGCTGGCAGTAGTCGCGGAACTCGTCCGCGAACTTGACCGTGTACAGCTGCAGGACGTCGCAGATGTCGGCCTTGACCGTGTCGGTGACGCTGACATCGGCGTCGTCGTCGGTGGCCAGGACCGGGTTCCCGTACGAGACGTACTTGAGCAGCAGCTGGGATATGCTGGACAGGTTCTCCTCGAAGATCGGAGGCATGTCGTGGCATGACATGTCGTACAGGATCTTGATCAGCAGGCTGAGGGTCTCGAACCAGCCGGTGAGGGCGTCCCGGTTGTTGGCATTGGCCGTGATCTGGCTGTCGGTGGTCTGTCGAGGGGCGGATGGATCGGCAGACGGGCAGATGGACGGGACACGGGTCAGCTACGAGTCCAGCTGGGGATCGTCGGCGGCAATCGCCACGAACTAGGGGGGGCGACGGCGACGGCGACGACGAGGCGTCATGGGGGGCCATGGCAACGTACCGCGAGAAGCTTCAGAAAGGGCTCCCCAAACGTGGTGATCACGTGGTTTATCTCGGTATAGAGCTCGTCGGTGCGGAAGAGGGGCCGCCACCGGGCAAAGATGGAGTGTGCAACCTCGAGGACGCCGACGTTGACTTTGGGATCCGTCCCCGATATCCTGTTCACGAGCTCCTACCCATGTCACATCCACGTCAGCACACAAGTCACCGGGCAGAGATGTATACATGTATATCCGGCACGTGGGCCGCAATGCCGGATTGGCGCAGTGCCACGATGCCGCGATGCCGCAGTGGCGCACCCACCTGTGTCAATGTCTCCCACCGGGTCCAGAAGTCCGAATCGGCAATCACGCTGATGGACTCGCCCAGCTGGGTCTGGATCGACGGCGGCGAGGAGACCATCAGCTCGATAAGCTGTGACTTGATCGTCTGCACCTCATCCATCGGCAGCCGGTAGTTGCCATCCTCGTCCTGGCCGGGCCGCCGCGCCGCAGCGCCTCGTCGTCAGCGGTGGGAATATCCAGGCGGTGGGGTGGGGCCGGGGCCGACGAACCACGTAGCTGGTGCGGATGAAGTTCTTGAACGCGAGTGCGGCCGCCAGGCGGGTCTTCTGGCTCAGCGCAGTCGACTGCACGATGTTGAGCAGGGTGATCGAGTATTGCGGCTTTGCGGACTCCTGCTTGAGGGCGTTCTCGGCTGTGTGCGGGTGCGGGTAGCACCGTCGGGTCGGGTGTGTCCATCATCAGCTCCGGAATCGGGTGAAATCCTGATGACTTGATACATGTCGCCTGCGGGGAGCAGATTTGGAGGGCGATTGGAGGGGAGCCGATTTGGCGGGGAGGGGGAAAAGAGATGCTCACCTTTGCGGTGCTGGCTGCGGTCCAGCGTTGCGTCGAGCAGCGACGCGATCTTGCCAATGTCTGCCGCCATGCTGGTGCGATGCAATGTGCGGAGAGGAGATGGAGGGGCGCGGAGGTCGAGCGATGTGATGATGATGCTGATGATGGTGGAGGGGCGCAGTGCCAGATCGAGGAGGGACCAGGGGCGCGCGGAAGAAGGATTGGCTTGGCCACAGGGCTGGATGGACCGGGAGGAGTTTTTTTCTTTAATCCCGTCCGTGGTCTGGGTCTTTTTTGAATTTTTATTTTTTTTACAGCGGCTTGGCAGCAGCAGCAGCAATCGCTAGCGGTAGTAGGCAGCAGCAGCAGCAGCAGCAGCGGCCGCCATTCGAGGACTCCCACTAGGCTGCACTGACGAGCGGGTAGGCTGGCTGGCTCGCGCGACACGAGATCTAGCCAGTCCACGTCCCAGGAAGTAACACACGAGGCGGAGGAGTGGGAGAGAGGAGAGGGAGAGGGAAAAGGGGAGGGGAGAGGGGACAGGCGGGGTACGAAAACACCGTCCGGACCGATAAACAACAGGAGGAAAGAATGCCCGCGCACGTCATGATTGACAGTAATGTACTCGCTCTGCAGGAAGAAGACATGCACGAGAAGCTCCTACGAATTCGAATCATGTCCGTATCCTTCTCCGACATCTACAAAGCCATCGGTCCCCCTCCGCTGCGGCCCTGGCGCCAGTTCTCGGTGGCCGCCTGGGCCTCACTGATCGATGGCTTGCATCTCGAGGGTCAACAGGGAAAATAAACAGAAACAAAAAGTATATGTTTCGAGCCTACTGTGGATGCGAGAGCATCAGCTAGCTCCGCCAACCCCCCCTGGCTGCCCACGCCACCATAACACGCCACGATATTCAAGGGAATCGCGAGAGGGGGAGGTCGGTCAGACGAATAGCACTCGGCAACGGGTATATTGAAGATACGGCGGACGGGCAGCCCTGCCCAACCTCTCCCGTCCATCAAGCCCCCGAAGACCTGCATGGCCCTTCCGCACGAGCCAGCAGTCTGAAATCCCAACAGCCCTCCTCCCAGTCCAGTTGAGCCAGTCCCTCCCGCGCTTTCCTCATCCCATTCGATGCTGTATTACCTGCCCCCCCACCCGCTCCCTCCCACAGGCCACACGAGGCCGTCTCCTGTAATACACAAGCCCGTAACCAATACAATGTGATTATGTCGTCCCTGTTCCGGTCTCAGTATACCAGTGGTCCCGTCCTTCGCACCTCTCCCCGGCGCCGCCATCGTGGTCGAATGTCATCAGGTTGATGGTATCGCGGAAGAGAAAAACAGAATGTGCCAACTGCTGAACGTGCAGGCCGTCAAGAAGAAGAAAAACCGCGGCCGACCATCCAGCTTCGTCCCTACCGACTGTGGTTCATTACATACCATGCCCGCCCCGGGCCCCGACTGCGGCAGCAGGCTACCCCGTGAACCAGAACGATGATCAGTCATCATCAGACAAGACCGCCGTCTGCCGTAGCTCCGATCACGCTACTTCTCCAGCCAGGATACCGCTCAGTCTTTTCCCGACGTCGGGCCGGCGGAGGGAGAATACCCCATCGGCCGTCCGGGCTTGGCCCGGGCTGCGGAGTGTCGGCGTCGCTGCTGTTTCCGCTGCTGTTGCCGACATTGGTCTGCATCAGCAGCAGGCTGCTGGTGCTCGACAGCCGATCGGCGAACTCGGCACCAAAGTCGAGTCGCTGCGTCCTCTCGGCCGACGCCCGCTTCTCCGTCTCATTGCCGGAGCTGTTGCCGATGCTGACGCTATCGGCGCGCACAGACGCGACCTCGTCGAACCGGAGCGGCAGCGGCGGCGGCGGCGGCGGTTCGAGAGGCGTCGGGGGGGTGGCGCCCGCCGCACCGGCCGCGTGGGACGACGATGCCGATGCTGACATGTGCGAGTGGGTACGGATCGTGTTGCTCAAGCTGGGTCGGCTGCGGGTGTGGGAGGTGTGCGGCCGCAGCGGAGCCGAGAGGGTGTGCGGCCGCGCCAGGTTGGAGACGTGATAGAAACTGACGGGGGTCCGGGTCCGGCCTGCCGACGTCCCTGGCGCGGTGTCGCGCCGGCTCGATATGAAGTCGAGGGCGCGCTGGGTGATGGGTGGAATAAACGGGCCGTGCGCCTCGATATGGAGACCTTGATCATCATCGTCATCACCATCGTCGTCATCGTCGTCGTCGTCATCCTCATCCTTGTCGTGGTCGTCGTCGCCGTTCTCGCCAGCGTCGTCGTTCTCGTGGGGCTTTGCCTCGGCCCGGCGCCGAGACTGGCCGCGACCGTCCTCCTGACTAATGGCCGCCTCTCTCGTGGTGGCTTCTCGCTCCCGTCTCCGCTGGTCGGCATCGCGCATCAGCGCGTCGAATCTGGCGAGCGACGTGAGCTTCTCCTCCCCGGGTATCGTGTTCTCGGACCCGGGCACATATCGGAGGTAGAAGGCCCGGTCGAGTATGGTCTCGCGGTGCCCAGGCGGCGAGCCGGGCTCTCCCGGCGTGGGGGGGTGCTGCTGGTGCTGGTGCTGGCTCTGGTACGGGTGCTTCTGCGCCTGGCTGCCCTGTGACCCGACGCTGCCCCGGCCGGGCTCGCGCGTCAGTCGCGACGACCGGCCCTGAGCCGCGGTCCAGCCCTCGATGAAGTCGCCCGGATACTCGGTCATGGAGCCGTCGGGAGAGGTGGCGATCTCGCATGGCAGTACCGAGCCGTAGGACGGGGCCGGCAGCTGGTACGCGGTCGCGATATAGGCCGGGCAGTTGGATGTCGACGGCGACGAGATGTCGCTCTTCCGGGACCGGAGGGACGGCGAGTCCGAACCGAATCCGGGCGGCGGCTCGCGGCTCGAGTGGGTATAGTTGGAGGTCTTGTGCTGAAGCGCCCCGAAGCCGGCCCTGAAATTGGCGGCGACGGTGGCAGCGGTGGTGGTGGTAGCAGGCGTAGTGGCGGCGGCGGCGGCGGTGGTGGTGGTGGCACCGGTATTGCCGCTGGGGGGCCGCGTGCTGAACGAGTCTGATCTCGTCGAGAACGGGTTGACAAACGACGTCGAGATGGGGCTCTCCAGACCCGGGGCCGGCCTCTTCGAGAGGATGGTCCGGGCCCACTCGTGCAAGGTCGGGTACGGGCTCTGGGCCTGGGTCCGGAACAAGAGCGCGACCGAGGTGCTCTCCCGGCTCCCCATGAAGCCGGTGGCCCGGCTGGACCTCCGTTTTCGGCCATTGTCCGTGATGGTGACGATGAGGGTGGGAAACGCAGTGCCCTGCTTTCGATGAGGGACCATGTCGACCTTGGCATCCGTCACCATCCGGATGGGATACTGATGGAGCGCATCCAAGTCGTCCTGCGAAGGCTAGGAAGGGAGAAGGGCGTATGTGAGCAAGCGGTCTCGAGCTGGCACGGCCGGTCCATGGTGATGAGTGATGATCGGGGAGAAAGGCAGCGGGGCAGGCAGTCGGGCAGGCAGTTGGGTGGGCATTTGGGTAGGTAGGCAGTTGGGTAGGTGGGTGGGCAGGGAAAAAGACAGACTCACTTTGGCCTTGTATATCGAGAGGAAGTACTCATCCCCAATCGGGCTGATCTTGACCGACTTGGACGAGGATTTGTCTTTGCCGGCTGGTGGCCGGCTCTCCCTCCTCGCTACGGTGACATAACGGGTCTATCAGGAGGAGCGGCGTAGCCGTGGGAGTCAGTATGAGCCGGAGTGGGAATAACGGCTGCACGGCTCCCTGGGTACTCTCTCCATACCTTCCAAACCGGCTTACCCAATATCTGGCTCCTCTCGGGAGGAACCATCAGCAAACCGTCGATGCCGTCCCCATCTCCGCCTGCTCCTCCTCCTCCCCCTCTTCCTGCTCCGGCTGCTTCTCCTGCTCCTCCTGCTCCGGCCCCTATTGTACTCATGACTCGGACTTCTCACCCCTACCGGACCCGAGGGGTCGAGAGAATGGCCAGCGGCGGGTAGGGAGGGGGTAGGGAGAGGGAAGAAGCCGAGAGAAAGAGGATGGGATATTTGCCAAGCCAAGGATGAAGCCCTTCTCGCGTCCAGCTCAAGGACGCATTGTCCGGCCGCCCCCCCGTCGAGGCCGGCGCTCAGACTGTTGCGAGGGCTTCCGTGTGTTCTCTGCGCACCGCCCGGCTGGTAGGCGGCGGGCTGTGTGGCGTCGGCGGGAATGGTCGTGCAAGAGATTAACTAGCAGGCAGAACAAGAAAGATGCCGAGACGAGGGAGAGAAAAAAAAAACCCCCCCTCCCCCAGATAAATGGCAGATAGACGACCAGGTCCCGGGGCGTACAGGCCGAGCACACAAGAGACGAAATGCTGGGAGCCGCGTCTCTTGTTCTAGGATTCCGCCTGCTGACGGGCGAGACCCTTATTTCGTCTCTCTCTCGATCCAGGATCCCCCGCCCTCGGGTTCCAAGCAAAAAAAAGCGCAGAAGCAGGCAACGAGCGGGGGGGGGGTGGACGCCGAGGAGGGGGGCTGTTTTGGCCGCCTCCGACTAGGCCGGAGAAGGCGGGCGGGCGGGGGGGGAGATAGAGACCGAAAATGGGGGAAGAAGCAACAGCCAGGAAAGTGGAGGAGGAAAGACCCCCGCCGAGCTCGGAGCAGGAGCGGCCGAGCCAAGATGGAAATAGCAACGGGCAAGGACGGACTCGAGCGCGAAAACCATGACCCCGCCCAATCTCTCTATCTGCTCATTGCTCTCTCTCACTAGCCGCGAGGCCGCGAGGCAGGATGAGGAAGAAAACAAAAGCCCCCCCAGCTCCAGTAGCTGGTGCCCCCCCCCCCCCCAGCTACGGCGGATGGGATGGGAGAGAAGGGCGCTCGGGGAGACAAACCTCCCCGCTGGCCTAGCGCAGCTCGACGACTGCTTTTCTCTGCTTCCTCTCTTTTTACTTTTTCGTTGGCCGGCCCAATTTCCGCACTTGATGATTCCTCTCTCGCCAAGGGGACCGTGCGCGCCGACGAACACGACACCCCAGACGCCGCCCCCCCGTGGGGTGGATCCCGGCCTAGGCTGGACCGCCCCCCTGCAGACCTCTTTTTTAGTTCCATCTCTGCAGGCGATCTCCCTCCCTCCCTTCCCTCCCTCGCTAGGATGGGCTGTGCACCACCACCCACCGCCCGCTCTCACCACCTCCATCAGTCATCATCGCCATTCCGCCATCCATATACCAAGTACCACCAACACGGCCCGCCCACTCCCACACCCTCCCCCCCCATGGCCCATGGGCCTACCGGCACCACTCGGATCCCATGGTTGCCTCCCGAACGACTCTTACCTTATCACCCAGAAACGAGCGACCCTGCGCGGCTTCAGGCCCGGACACCCTTCCGCACGAATGATGAATCATGATTGCCGAGCATTCTCGCCCGTCTCTCGGCAATCCCTTGAGTCCCCCTTCCCGCCCAGATCAAAGCGTCGACATGCCAACCCGAGTTGAAGCCATCGGCCGGACACGGGCCACCGGCCGGCCGCCTATGCGTGCTTCGTCCAATTCGATGTCGGATGCAGGGCCCATGCTGATGTGTGGCCGGCGGGCGCCAGCATCGGCGCGCACCGCTGCACATCGCATCGCATAGCGACAGACAAGGCCGGCACGAGGCAGCGTCAGAGGCAGAAGGGGGTGCTGCCGTGCTAGCCGCGCCACGCCACGCCACGGCCGCGGGGGCCAGGCACAGATCTGAGGGCAACGACCAGGCCGGCCCGGGGCCCTTGCGGCGCGCAGACAGATGCACAAACCACCACTGGCACGGCGCATTCGGCCTGCGCTGAGGGGGGCGGGAGACGGCCCGAGCAGATTGGCAACCTAAGCGGGTATCCATCAAAAATGAGGGCGGGCCGCGAAGGCTGAATACATGCAATATTCCGGGACAGCACCTGCGGGCTCGAGAAAAGGGAGAAAGGAGAAAGGGGGGTGGCCGGACCGACTGAGGACACTGAAAACCCCGACTGCCTGCCTGTCTGCCCGGTGGACCGACTGCTCATCTGAGGGAGATGGACGTCGAGGGATGGTTTAAAAACAGAAACTCGAATGGGGCCCGAATGGGGCATGATCCCCCCCGGCGCGACACAGCCTGCCGCGTCCGTGAGATGATCCCGCTCACTCGGCCAGGCCAGCCCAGGCAGCAACCAACCACGCAGGCACGCGCGCGCGCGCTGCACTGCAGTGCCGGGTCCCCTGCCATGGCAGATGGCAGGCCGGGGACGTGTCGCACGACGTGGGGGTGCTCGCAGCAGCAGCAGCAGCACCGTCCAGGTCACGTCGGCCCCCTCGGCCCCTCTTCCCCAGAGAGGGCGCCTGTCTGCTGTGTGCAGCTGGCCAGGCACGCACGCGTTTCAAGTATGGGGGGGGGGCGGGTCAGAGATAGAGACGGGAGCGGCCATGTCCTGCTCTGCGCGGCCTGTGCCTGTGCATTGCAGACTGCCGTTCGTTCCTGCATCTGGCCTGCGCACAGGGCCAAACGGCGTGCCGAGTCGGGACCCCCGCCGAGGCAGTCGGGGCGGGGGCCATCGCATTTTGTCCCGCTCCCCTGGCGATCACCCACAGGTCGAGCCGAGGGGGAGCCTGTTTTCGTCTCGCTCGGGCGGCCGTCGCCGCCGACGGCGGTCCGGTGGTTATCCGATCCTGCTGCCGACCTGCGCCATCGCATCGGCCCCTTGAACGAGCGAACGAGCGCGAGGGAGCGCGCGGCCCATGGCGTCATAAAACGGTTGAACGGATCATCGTCGTGCCCGTCGGCCGAGCCAGGGCCCCAGGCCCCAGCCTCCCCCGCCCCCCCCGGACGACGGGATGCACGCCAAATCTTGTGATCCGGTCCTCGGCCTGGGCCTGCAATCATCCGGCTCATCAGTAAATCAGTGAGCGGATCGTTTCGTGCCTGTTTTTGTTTCACTCGTGTCCAGGCGGCACGCCGACCGCAGTCAACCAGTCAGCCCTTGCCCCCCTTTTTTCCGATCCCAGTCAAGCCATTCGGGAAATCGGCGCGATCCTCACTCGTCGATTTCGGCAAGTGGCGCGGATATTTCAATCGGCATGGTCTTGAGGACTCGAGGGGGCACACAAGCCGCCGTGCTTTGTCTCTTTCCAATCTTATTGTCGGCCTTCCGGCCAGCCTGCGCTGCCCTCGAGCCATAAACCACCCCATACACCCGCATCCATGCGGCCGGTCCCCGACACGTGCCTGGGAGTCGATCCCTGCCGGCAGGGGATGGCAATCTCCCCCTGGTCCCCCAATGACGATCTGCCTTCCCCCCGACCCGACCACTACCACCACCACCACTTCTCGCCATCACCCCAGCTGGACGCTAGCGTCGCTTGGCCGCCGCCAAGCCTCTCGCTCGCTTCTCGGCCTTTGCGACCCTTATCTCATCACCCTTCTCATCACCCTTCCCACGTGTCCCCACAGACACGCCCGCCTGCTCCACACCTATCCAACAAGCCACCACTCGCTCGCTTCCACAATGCCCCCCCGTCACCCCCGTCAGCCAGCTAGCATGTGGATCCTTCTTCCGCCAACCAAGCTCCCCCAAACCTGAAAACCGGACTGGACTACCGAGAATGAGGTTTGACGCAGCCGTAACCGAGCAGATGCTTTCCCAAGGAAGAGGGTTCCCAAGGAAGAGGGTAGGCCGTGTGAACCCCCAAGGTAAAAACGAAAAAAAAAGAAAAGGAAAACACTCGGCCCCCTTCAGCCGAGGCGTTCTCTCTCTTCAGCCGAGGTACCTGCATGTGGTGCCCGCCTGCCGGTCTCGCGTATGCATGTGCAAGCGGGTCCCTCTCCATGCAGCGTGCAGTATGCAGCGCGGCCCACCCGATTGTGCCTGCCCGAATGCGACTCTGACAGGCACAGACGAGCCTTTGCCCTCCTCCGTCGGTGGCTGGCTGGCTAGATCCATCCTCCGGCTTGATCAATGGCCGGTCTTTTCGGATCTGGCGACGGACAGCGGACGCGGCAGAGCTGCTGCATGAGGCACATTGTGTCGTCACGTCACAGCCTGGCTGCTGCTGCACCAGCCCGTCCCATTCGGGCTCTCATGACCCGAGCTGAGCAAGAGGTCTCTGATCACATTGGGGGGGGGCTCTCCGGCCAAGCGACATGGCACAGGATGGGCTGCCGCCAGGTTGGATCAGCGCGGTCATTCCTGTGGTGCTCTGGGCCCTCGGAGTGCCGAGGACGGCATCCCCACACGGCACGCACAGCACGAACGGCACGCACCGCACGGCGGTGGCGGATGAGTTGAGACAGTTTCGGCTGTCCCTCGATGCAGCAAGTGGACCCTCTTCTCCGCATTCTTCTGTGCTCTGCCGACCCGTCTGTGCCGGTCTGCCTGCCTGGCCGCCTGCCCTCCTTGCTGCGGGTCGGCTCCGGGGGCACAGGTGCAGGCGCTGCTGCTCCGGGCCGCACATATATGATTGCGTGCTTTTTTGGCTATTCTCATGGGGGGAGGTGACACCGCGTGTCTCGCATGCGCTAGGTGCTGCGCTGCTAGGTTGGTGAGACGCAGCTGCGCGGCCAAGTGGATTCATTACTCTCCATTCCCTGCTCATATCAGCCTCGGATCCCGATTCAGCTGTGATGGCGGTGCTGTGCAGGACGGGCGGGCGGCAGAGCTCTCTCTGCCTGCCTGCCGCCGCTGCTGCTGCTGCTATTGCTCCCCCCCTTAACTGAATGTAGCATGGTCTTGGGCACGCGTCTGATTGGCCGCAGCAGGACCCCCCAGCACCGTCGAGTGAGTGGCCGCGCGAGGTGCGGCAGTCGCGAGTCGCGAGTCTCAAGTATTGATCGATTCGGCCGAGTACAGAACCCCCCGTGGCACTCGCGAGGTTATCAATTTGGCTGGCCACAGGGGCATGGTACAGAACTTGACGCGTATCGATCCAGCACAGTACAAGGGCTCGCTCTATGTATACGTTTATTCATTCACACCAAGGGAGTGTCTGCTCGGCAACATGGTCTCGTTTCAGCTTGTCAACCAGGAGAGCCAGCCAGCTAGCCAGCTTGCTAGCTATCCAGTCAGCCGGCGACTTTGCACCAACGGTTGCTGCAACCTGATTCCTCGCTCCTCGACAGCCAACAAACCAGCTGCCGCTGCTGCTGTGGCATGAGCAGTTTGCCCGCCTTCTTCCTTGAATCTTCCCACCTCTACTTGGATCCACTCGGGACGGTACTCGATCGACCACGGTCGGCTGGCTGGCTGGCTGACGGACTGGCTGACTGGCTGACTGGCTGGCTGGCTGGCTGGCCCGAACATCCATATGCACCAATGTGGCCAGATCAACAGCCTGGATTGCCTACCCGTCACTATCCGTTATCTGCGCCTTGGATCTCGCCAACCTGGGCAGCCAGCCAGTCAGCCACCTCTTCCCTCCATGCTCTCCTGCATTTCCCCGTTTTGGTCGTCGATACGAGACTGACAGGGGCCGCTGTGGCGTGGCGCTCGCTAGGGTGTTTCGGGCCGAGGCGCCAACGGAGATTCCTCGCATCAGGTTGAATCCAGTGCTGCTGAGGGTGCATGCCGCGGCATGGATATGCGTGTGCGTGTATGGGTGGCGTGCATGAGTCGGCGTCGGCAGTTGTTGGAGGAGCTGGTCGGTCGGTCGGTCGGCCGGTCGGGGTGCGGGATTCTGGCATTCAGCCATTCGGGCCTTTAGTCGAAAGCCAGGACACGCCGAGGCAACTCGACTGCGTCGGCGGACGGGCCCCTCGAGCGCAGCAGCAGCAGCAGCTCGTCCCCTTCAGCAAGTCGCTCCCCACAACCCTGGAGACCACTGGCCTTCTGATCCAACTGCAGGCAGGGAGGCAGGCAGTCAATCTCAGGCAGGAAACCCCCCCATCCGACGGATATGATAGATGGGTCAAAAGGACGAGACCAAGCTGAAGTTTGCAGTGAGCAAGCTGTCTGGCTCCGAGCTCCCTCCCAGGCCACACGCGTCGCTCGCACCCTCACTCTGCGCAAGGTCAGGGGACCCATCGGCTGCGCTCCTCTTCCCCTGCTGGGCTCCCACCTGAAACACACGCCCTGCTGGCTGCCGTGCCTGGCTTCGGTACCAGGACAGATGCCCAGTGATCCGCTCCCTCCGACGACTGCCGTGCGTCGCTTCGGTGCCAGGGTCGATACGATAGATGGCTGGTGCCCCGGCAGGCAGGCACGCGCGCACGCAATACGGCCCGGATCTGACGGATGGCGGGTGTATGGATCACTCGGCAAAACGGTCATGAAAAGAGCTCGCGCAGGCAGTGAGCGGCGATCCCATCCACGCCGGTTGTTTCTGGGGCCGGACTGTGCCAGGCTCGGGATCGCGAGCCACGCCCGAGCCCCAGTCGGACTGACTACATCGATAGTTGGTTTCTTGGTTGCGCCATGGGTAGGGGTCCGGGATCCGTAGCTGAGAGCGAGTCACCAGGAACCCCCACTGCAGGATCGAATGACGCATCCGGAGCAGCAGCAGCAGCAACTTAATCAGTGTTGTCCTCGGTGTCCAGAAGTCTGCTTCTGCTCAGCCGTCATAGGTTCTCAGAAGGCTGCCCCCCCAACCTCGTCATCCTCGGTGTTCAGAAGACTGCCCCCCGATATTGCTATCCTCAAAGTATAGAGGGCTGCCTCTGATCTGGTATCCGCGGTGTTTAGAAGACTGCCCCCCGCCGAACCTCGCTAGGCCTTTATGAAAGGTAATAAGTGTCTTGAAACACGTACCATGGGATCGTCCTCGCTCGCCAGCTCCTCGATCTTGTGCCTCAGCCGTCGTCGTCGCGGTGGCTGCAGTCATTGCGATGGCGATCGCCGGTCTCGCTCGCTACTTGTTTGTCAGTATCCAGAAGACGTCGGCATCGAGGGAACTCGAGATTCCCGCCAGTCAATATATTCTACTCTGGCCTTTCGCGCCCGGCGCCCGGCGCCCACCGTCAGTCTTCAGTCTTGATTTGTCCCAGTGGTTCAGAAAGGCCCATCCCCTCCCTTGGAAAACCGGGCCAGCCAGCCAGGGTCACCGCTGGCTGATCCCGAGTGAATGGCCACCTTGCTGCTGCTCCGCTCCGTTGGCCGCCACGACGGAAACGGAAGGAAGGCTCAGTCGGGCCCGGCACCAAGATACTGTCCTGGTCTGGCACACACTCTCTACACCTCTCGCACTCTCATCCGCGGCTCGATCTTGCCGGATGCGGATGTGTCCTATCTGCCTGTCCGGCTACCAGTGACATCCGTCCGTGCGCCCTCACCATGCTCGGCTCGCTCACTTGACTCCCGTCCACACACAAATCCTCCTTGCCGAGGCATATTCAGCCATATACGAAGCTGCAAGCACCACCCAGTCACGTACACCCTCATTGGCCTCGCTTGCCCCTCCACCCCATATCCAATCTAAGCTGCAAGTAACACCGACTGGGAGCACCCTCGCGCCCCCCCTCCCCGACCCTATTCGTATCAAGCAGCAGCAACCACCACCCCATCTACACCCTCACCGGTCTCGCTCGCCCCCTCCGCCCCCATATCCATTCCAAGCTGCAACCAGCGCCTACCCTGACCACCCTCGCCGGGCTCGCCGCCCTCGCCAGCCTCGCCGGGCTCGCTCACTCGCACCTCGAGCCAATATTCATTCTAAGCCAAGCTGCAAGCACTGCCACCTGCCAGCACCGTGCCCTCACTAGTCTCGCCGGCACCCTATTCGTATCGAGCTGTCAGCACTGCTGCTTACCAGAACCCTTACTGGATGTGCCCCCTCCCTTCCACTAGGCCTGCTCGCTCGGCCTCCCATCCCCATCCATGTCGAGTTGCAAGCAACACTCTCACCGCCCACCTCTTAACCCACCCATCCCTGCTGCCCACCGTCGTCCAGATCCGACTTGGTCTCCCGGCCTCGAGACATCTGTCCATCCACCATACACCCTCAAGCTCCGACCCGGACACGCCAACATCTCGCCGACGGCGTGCGTTCCGTCAAGCAATCGCCCTGCGGTCCCGCCGGTCTCATCTCATCGCTGAACTATCGCCCCGCTAATCCTGTTGATAGCAGAAGAGAGCCGAGAACAAGGAGTTGACCAACCCACGGGCACGCTTGATGGCCCCCCCGCCTACATCCGCCCCTCCATCGACCCAGACTGGGAATCAATACGCTGCATTCTAACTTGCCCAGACTCTATCACGATACTGCCGATAGCTATTAGCACCCCCTCTCCGATTAAGCAGGGTATGTATCGGTGTGCGCGTGCGCCTCCAATTCCTCCATCTTACTCCCGCTCCCAGGCTCTCTCAAAACTGCCTTAATTGCACTGAACCACAACAACGGCCACTCTCCCTTCTCCACCCCTCTCTCCACCCCTCTCCCCATCCCTCTTCTCCACTGCTTTCTCATACCACGCTACCCAACACCGACAACCGGCTCGCCCCCCCCCCATCTCACACTTTATCAACTATGGTATTTGCCCGGTTAAGCGCATCCACCATGGTCTGGCACTCCTTGCGCCGTCGTACCGTGTATTCGCTCTCCTTGAGCAGGTCTTCGAGAAGATCGGTGCGGTAGACGTTTTCGAGCAGCTCGCGCTGCAGGTCATCGCGGGTGAGGCTGGGGGGAGACAGTTAGCAAAAGATATGCGGTCGGCCGGGCCAAAAAGAAGCAGCAAGCACAGCAGCCGAGAGAGAGCAAGCAGAGCAGCCGGGAGAGGAGGGTCCGTACTTGACTAGGTTCAGCATCACGGCTTTGGGTACCATATCGATGACCGTGTTCTTGGTGATGGTAAAGTAGAGCTGGATAAGCTGCTTGCTCATGTCGACATCAAAGATCTCCCGGTCCGACAGGTTGCCGGTGGCCTTGAGCATCGCCGGCGGCGCCTCCATCGCCGCCATCTTCTTCTTGTTCTTGGCCGAGAAGAAGCTGCTGAAGAAGCTGGTGCCATCGGAGCTGTCAATCAGGGGCGGGCTGGTCGCGCGCGGGGTGGGCGATGCCAGCGGCTTGCCGGTCTTGGGGTCCACCTGGACCGGCTGCGACGTGCCGGACCCGATCTGGTCGCGGCGCTCCTGCACCTGGCGAATGGCGCGCGAGTGCCTGACAAAGTCGGGGTTCTGCATGTTGATGTAGCACGACTCCATCGCGACCAGGTCGCGGACCAGCTTGTCGGTCGGGTTCTTGGACTTCTTCAGAAACGCCAGCACGACGGCGGCGACCTTCTCCTTGAGCTGGGGGTAGCGGCGGAACACGGGCTTGGCCAGGAGCTGGTCCAGGATCCGGACCAGCTCGTCGTGCACCAGGGCGACACACTTCAAGCTCGGCTCCTCCAGCCGCTTGATCTGCTGCTTGACGATGACGGTGAAGGCCTTGGTGTCGACGAACGGGGTCGGGGACGAGCCGGCGAGGTTGTAGTGGATCGTGCGGATGTCGGCGTCCTTGACGACGTCGAACGGGTCGACGGCCTTGATGCCGTTGGAGTAGAGCTCGTGGAAGACGAAGCTGATGCGGGCCCCGCCCGAGAGCTCGGTGCTGGACAGCTCCGGGTAGGTGCCGTCCAGCACGGTCTTCCAGTCGGACGAGAACTGGGTGAGGATGTCGAGGATGACGCTGGCGGAGTTGTTCAGGGACGAGTAGCCGAGCGTATTGAGCTCAGTGGTGTACTTCTGCAGCGAGCCGGCGATGCGAGCCTTAATGTCGGGCAGGCTCTGCTTGATATGGTTCATCAGGATCATGTTGAGCTTCTTGGTGAGGTACGGGGTGCCGCAGAAGGACGACTTGGTCCGGTACGACGGGTGGGTCTCGAAGAACTCCTGCTCGGCCCGGAGGGCGTCCCGGATCTGCTTCCGGTTGTCAATGTCGCGCTGGCCCCGGTTTACGACCGGGACGTAGCCGAGCCGCAGCGGGATGACGCGGCCGGCCAGGATATCGACCACGTCGGTGCCCTTGTCCATGATGTCGACCTTGGAGAGGACGCCGATGGTGCGCTGGCCCTCGGGGTCGACCTCGCGCGCGAGCTTGAGCCCGTCCGAGTTGGCCAGGTCGACGTTGGCGGCGGTGACGGCCAGGATCAGGGCGTTGGGCTTGGCGATGTAGGTGACGACCATGTCGCGGATCTGCCGCTCGATGTCGCGAGGCTGGTCCCCGACCGGGACCCGGGTCAGGCCGGGCAGGTCGACGAGGGTGAGGGTCAGGACGTTGGGCGAGTAGATGCGGAGGTTGATGGGGGCGGGCGAAATGCCGGCGTTGCGGCCGACCTTGGCCTCGGTCTCGCGGCTGATCTCGTCGCGGATCTTGTTGAAGTCGAAGAAGCGCTGGTCGGGGATGTGGAGGAACTCGCCCCACTCGTCCTGGTTCGCAGCCTTGTCGGTGGACCCGTCCACGGCGGCAGCCGCCGCCGCGTCGTCCCCGGATACGCCATTTGTCTTAGACGCAGCGGCGGCGCCCGGCCGCTGGATCAGCTGGAGGATGAGCGGTCGCCGAGTGACGATGCCGGTCCCGCGCGGGAGGCTGTTGGGGTCGATTCGCCCGTCAGCGGGATGGCTCGGCAGAGGAGGATGAGCGGGGAGGGCACCCGACGTACAAATCTCGGCCCACAATGTTCTCCAGCACCGAGCTCTTGCCGCTCGACTGGCTGCCGACGACGACGATCTGGGGCAGGTCTATGGGATTCTGGACGCCTACAGTGGCGAAGACATCCTGCAGCTTATTGACGAGCCTGTGGACCAGTTAGTTTGTGGGCAAGCGTGTGGAGATGGGAGGGAGGGAGAGGGGGTACGCGCGTGATGAGAGCCGGATCGGAGATACCAGTGGGGACGCCTTGTTCTGCCATCTCGGAGGAGGGGGGTGCTGGTGGTTGTATTTATGTGGAGTCGTTTGGTGTATCTATCGCCTTTTCGCAGATGAGAGGAGGCAGGCAGGTGGTCTATCTTGACTGGGATAGTCTAAATATTGCGCAGGCAGGTGTGGTCGGGCAGTAAGGTCGTCAGTAGCGTGGTAGTTCAGTGGTGGAGGTCCAGTGGTGGAGGTGGCGGTGATGGAAGTGGCGGCGGCGGCGGTGGTGGTGGTGGAGCGGTGATGGGGTAGGTAGGTGGTGGAACTTGAACAGATGGAACCTTGGCCGGGGAAGCCTAATAGGCCAAGGCCGCCATGGGTTAGAAGTTAGTTAGGTAAAGGCCCGAGCGCGGACGTGCTCGTTGCTGACGATTATGCCGATATTTAGCCAGCACCTGCCTGCCTGACAGCCGTCAGTCAATCCGGCAGGCGCGCTTGACCACCGGGCCTGGGGCATCAGCGGCATCTATTTGATGGTTCGGCTTTTATGGTCTGGTCCAGATGGCATGGATCATCAGATTTGGACCTCGACCCAGTGCCCGAGCGACATTCGTCCTCATATACAGCGAGGATTAAATCCAGTCGTAGGGTCTGCATAACTAGGTAGATAGATAGCTCCCTACTGCCTGATATCCATAACCAGGACAGATGACGGCGTTGAGTATGCGCGCGGACGTACGCGCACACACGAGAACCGAGAGCGAGATCATAGATGACTGGTCCGAGGGGACCGCGCCGGTCCATCTCAGCCCCCGCCCGGTCCCAGGCCCTTCGTGGGGGGGTGGTCTTGGCCGGGAGACCGCTGGCGCCAGACTCGCTTGCACTCCATCTCAGCCCCCCCGTGTCCGGCCGCAGGCGCCCTTGAGGGAATCTTGGCCATCTCAGCTCCCCCGCCCAGTGCCCTTGGAGGGAGGGTCTTGACCGGGATGCGGTCGGCGTCAGATCTCTACTCTGATGATGCCATGTCAGGTTTCCTGATGGACGGGTGGAGAAACTGGATGGCGGCAGACTTGCATCCTGATGGCATGCCAAGTTTCCGATAGATTGAGACTTGCATTCTGGAGCCATTTTGGGCTTCTCGGTAGATTGATGGAGATACAGGATGACACAGGATGGCTGAGAGTCTCGCTGTCGTAGTGGACCATTGACCCGATTGATCCCCGGCGGCCCTGGCGTGTGTTGCATGCCGAGGACGAGGACGACATTATACTTCCTTATCGTCCTCGAGCGGCATTGTTCCTTGACATACACACCATGCCCCGAACCAAGTCTCCTTCATGCCTTGATCTGCAGTAGGAACGACTTTGACTTTTGCCACCACGATGGAGCAAGGCTGGATGATCCAGTTGGAGCTGCAGGCGAGCCCCCCGCTCTCTCCAGCGGGATCGAAACCTCAGTAGGACCGACGGATTAAGCTGTCATGGTCCATGCTCAAGATAAGCGCACTGCCATGAGGCGGGTGCAGGGCCCTCGCTGGCATGACTGATACGAGCACAAGGAGCAACCGTTTCTCGCCATCATCCGTGCTATCCATGTCTCAATCACTGTTCGACGAGGCTCTCGATCATCCGAGTTCCATGCCTTGGTTCCGCACCGGCCGGGTTCTGGCCACCCCTTCCGTGGAGCACAGGCCCAGAGCAGTCAAAAAAGGCAGCAGGTTCGAATTCGAATCCGGCCCCCTCGCCCACTTGGGGCCACGGTCGGGGCCGGGGATGACGACAGCATCTTTATAGCACACGATTATCCCCGCTAGTGCTATGTAGTCCCATGGCCTACTTGACACTCCAGACACATTGTCACCCCGCAGTGGGCTCGTTGCTGCTCGAGAAATGTAGCACCCCGTCCTCATCTGGAATCAGTGTGCCAGAAGGCCCGATGAGGGTTGAAGCCGGTTTCCCTCTCGCCTGCCTGAATCGCCTGCCTAAGACTCTCCGCCCCTGCACGGCCCATCCAACTGAGGGTTAAGAAGATGGCGGTATGGATCAGCAAACACTCACGGAGCAGGCAGGGGGCAGCAGGAGGAGGAGCAGGAGCAGGAGCAGCCAGCATGGGAGGGGCGAGGGGGAGGCTAGGAGAGGGGAGGAAGAGGAAGAAAAAAACAACAAGAGGAAGAGGAAGAAGAGCAGGAGGAAGAAAAACAAGAGGAAGAAGAAGAAAGGGGAGGAGGATGAGGACCACAACTCACATCTTGATTAACCCGTCATCTCCACACGAGGCGAGCATCCCGGGCCTCGCCGGGTTCCAGGCCGCGTCGTTGGACCGGGGCTTGTGCCCGGACAGCCGGGCCACGAGGGCGCCATAATACTTGGACCAGACGAATACATCCCCGTCCTCGCTCCCGCTCACCACATAGTTCTCATTGGCACCGCCGAACGAGCTCCGGATCAGGTACTTGCCGCCCGAGTGGCCGACGTACCTGCGGACGAGCTTCCGCTGGCTCATGTCGATCAGATGGAGCTCGCCACTGTTCTGGTTGACGAGCAGGTGGTGCGAGTCCTGGCTGAACGAGACCGACGTCGGCTGCTGCTCAAAGTCCATCTCGAACTCCAGATCGCGAGTGATCAGGTTGTACGCATAGATCCGCTTCAGGGGCTCGACCGCGACCAGCCACCGGCCATCGGGCGAGCCGCACATGTCGAGCAGCCGGTGCTGCCGAAGCCACTGATGCAGTAGCCGGCCGTCGAGCTGGAACTGCCGGAGGCTGTTGCGCTTGTCGAGAGAGGAAAGGATCAACGATCGGCTGTCGGCGGCCCATACGCAGCCCGAGATCGGCTGGTCGACCTTTTCGAACATCTGAAGCAGCGAGCCGGTCTGGGCGGTCAAGTCAGAAGGCCGAACCGAAACATACGGATGCACGGGAGATGTATAGGGGGTGTACAGGGGACGTATAGGGGTGTATGGGGATGTGCGGGGGTGTACGGACGCTTATGGGGGTGGACGCGGATGTATGCGGGTGTATGGGGGGTTATGGGGTGGTGCGGGCTCATCGTTTTGGCCCGAGCCGGGAGGTACCGCAATCACGCTCTCACCTTGACATCCCACAATCGCGCCCAGTGGTCCCACGAGCAGGTCACTAGCATCGACCCGTCCGGGCTCCAGGCCAGGTTCCCGACCCCCTTCGGATGTTCGCCCAGCACGTGGAGCTTGTCAAAGGTCTCCACATCCCAGATGTGCACCTGCGGGCCGGCCCCGCAGGCCGCCAGCTTGGTGCCGTCGTTGGAGAACTGGACTTTCCAGACGTCGGCCCCGACCATGTCGCGGAGCTCCCACGCGACCACGGCCGGGAAACTGCGGCCGTCGCACATGTGGTCCACGTACAGCGACGGTGGGTTAGGTTCGGTGTGGTATAGGCAGTTGCGTAATTGGCAGTTGCGGGCTTGGTCCAGCAGGTTGACCAGTCGGTTGTCGGGCAGCATCACCTCGGGAGATATGTAGCCTGGAGGGCAGCTCAGGTCAGCGCTTATCGCTGCAGCATTCGTGGGTGGGAGCGGGGGTGGGGGGCAGTGCTGTCTGTGCGGGGGGGGGCGCGCGTCCGTGCGGGCGCGTGGATGCGCGCTCGCTCACCAGACAGCCGGCCGAGAAGATTCTGGCGCGAATTGCCCATGACGCCATCCCAGTTGGCCTGGGTCATTAGATCTTCAACCGTCGGACACATCAGGAGGCCGGACAGAAAGTGAAGCCGGTCGTTTTCAGGAAACAGGGGCGTGAGGTCGGTCCGGAGCGCGTTCAGGGCCCGGGCCGTGTCCCTGCGCTCGAGCATCTCGAGGAAGTTCTGCTCGCGGATCCAGAACCGCATCAGGTTCGGGTCAGCGCCCTCCGTCAGGGTGACGCCGCGGCCTTGCCGGCTGAGGCCCGGGTCGAAGAGAAGATTCTCGGCCAGGACCCAGCTGCCGTTCATGATGGCAGCCCGGAGGTTGGTGACGCCGGCGCTCTCGAGCTGGCACCCGCTCTCGCGCATCACGCTCTCGGCCGCGGCGGTGTACCCCATGCCCGAGAGGGTCTGGACCAGGAGCCGGCTCATCTCCTGGCGGTTGTACCCTATATAAGTCTCGGACAGGGACGCGACTGAGCTGATGCTGGTGCCGCTGCCGCTGCCGCCGCCGCCGCCGCCATTAGAGGCGACCGCCTTGTTATGGTACTGATATGGGTGGTGGATGTCGTTGAGGTGGTGGGTGCCATTGTGGGCCGGGGCGGCGGTGGCGGCGGCGCCGATGCTCGATATGGCAGGTAGCCTCGGCCCGGCCGCCGAGAAGTGGCCAGCCCCCCCGATCTGAGATGTAGAGGAGGCCATGCCGTCACCGTGTTCCGAGAGCACGTCGCCGCCGCGCCGCCTTCGCTTCGCCGGCTCTTCTCGCTCGCCACCACTCAGCTCGGACTCGAGCGATCGTCGTCGCCTTCCTATGGTAGTCGGCGTCGCCGTGGCCTGGTAAATGGTGGGGAGGGTGACGGGAGCACGCGACGGAGCCGGGGAAGCGTTGCTCGACGTGAGGTCCAGGTCGACGATTGTTTTCCGCGGCGAGAGGGGGCCGCGGTATGGGAGGGGTGAAGGATGGGGGGGGGGTTCAGAGGACCCGCAAAGTGCTCCGGGAGACTGTGGACGCAAGGCCGGGTCGTGTCGTATCACAGTCGGATGTCGGTCTTGGAGATGCAGGGGACGGTGGGGGAGCCGGAGCCGGAGCAGCAATTGGGTGATGGAGTCGTGTCTGTCGGCTGGATGATGATGTTAATGAGAGCCCGGACTGGGAAGGCAGGGCTTGGGCAGGACTTGCGGGGGATCGGGGGGGCAAATGGCAAATGGGCTGTAGCGTGGATGGCGGGCAACCGGCTTTGCTGGAGGCAGCAGCAACAGGGGGTTACGTGGGGCTATCGTATTACTGATCCAATAAAAGTCCAAAGAGCACCTGGCGCCGTGGACACCAGCAGGGAGCGGCTAGCTGAAGGGGGCGGCGGCGGCAGCTGCAAACAGCAAACGGCCTGTGGCAGGCTGAAGAGAGGGAGGAGAATCAGCATAAAAAAAGACGCGAGAAACGAGGGCTCTTCGGAAATTAGGTCTGTCGCTATGCTCCTTGCGCGCACATGCATAATTGAGGATGAAAAGCCCTCTGGTCCTCTCGAGTCGATATTTCGGCCCGCTTGGCCCAAGCCTCCCCCGAGACCTTTATCTGGCCGGGGCTTGCCGGACCCACGCCAGTACCACCGCATGCTCTGACGGTGGAGGAGTCTGACCGTGTGACCAAGTCATTCGCAGCTGCCTCGTTCTCTGCGCCAAATTGATGGGCTGGCAGCCTCAGGTGGCTTTGGGGGGCACGCGCCACAGTCAAGAGCCAGCACCTGCCTCGTCTGGCGGCCCTGGCTCACGCATCACCAATTTCCAGTTGGGTTGCAGCATACCACAAGTATGTAGTCATGTGGCAAAATCCAGTCCGTGCTTGGGTCGGTGTATCTTGCTACGACTGGCCCTTTTCACGTTCATGCCGATAGTTTTGTAGATAGCCGCCCCCTTGACCCATCTCAGATGATGACCTGCGCCTTGACCAGCACGAGCTCTTCATCCGCAAACTTTCCGTTCGAGTATCCTCTCTTGGCGAGGCCAGGGGCCACCACCTTCATCGGCGACATCCTCGTGTCGCCTTTGCTCCGGCTGCACCGGTACTCGAGACTGGTCTGTTCCCTTACCGCAACATCGCTGCTGTCCTTGCCCCTGACCGCGCCGCCGGCCAGGATCCTAAACTCGGCCCGGGACCTCCACGTCAGGATCCGGAACTCGACCGCCTGCTTCAGGACACCCTTGCTACGGAAAAACGAGCCATCGTTGTGTACACTGATGGCATTGCGCCTCGTGAACTCGGCGAGCAGCTCCAGCATCGCCTTTTCCGATTCTGCTTCGTCAAGCAAGACCTCTTCGCTCATAGCGCTCAATCCGCAGATGCAAAGGTTATCCCGGTGATGTTCCGGGACGAAGCCTGCCAGCGATTGTGTCAGAGGCCATTCAGAGAAAGATGACGGAAGGAGTTTTCCGGCCCTCACATGGCAGGCTCCATAACAGCCGGATGAGGTGAGAGACCGGGCCTCGGCAGATGTCCGGCAGCACACTGCTTTCCATCAAGTCGATGAGCCAGTCCCAGATGATGGCCTCGGCCGTGTAGGTGCCAAGGAGCGCCATCTCGCCCTGGAGCCGGACCGGGTTGACGCGGAGGTTATCGGCCAGGCCGGCAATGCCCAGTCACTGGAACGCCTCCGGTAGCCAGTTGATCTGGTCTCGTACGAGGGATCGGATCGAGAATCTCAGCGCGGACCAGCGGCCTGCGACGACGTCGTCTGTGATCCGGACCGTTTCCGAACCACCGCCGCCCGCTTCTTTTCCGCCATCGATCAGCTCGGCCATTTCGATCCGCAGCAGCTCGTGGTTCTTCACAAGGGTGTCATAGAGGGTGGCCTTCTGGGCCAGCTCAGCGTTCAAGTCTGCGACCCGATCCTCTGCCTTGATCAGTTGCTCCTCTAGCAGGGCGACATGCTCATGCTGCTCCTGCTGCTCCTGCTGCTCCTGATCCCGCAGCTGCTCCTGCTCCTGTACTGCTTCTCATCCTTATGCTCCTGTTTCTCCTGCAGCTGCTTCTCCATCTCCTGCAGCTTCTCCTAGGTGGTCGTGGCGGGTAGCCCACCGGCTGACCAGGGCGCCAGTCGTGGTCCGGCCCGATAAGTTCCGCGGGTGGTCGACAAACTGGTAGTCGCCGAACTCGGTGTCGGGCGGAAGGGGTGTATCCCCAGGGCCAGTACCGGTGCTGGCCATTGCGAGCGCGGGAGGAGAACAGGATATAGGGAATAATCAACCAGACCAGAAATGCGAGATCAAATGATCAAGAGGGCACAAGCCGGCCAGGTTGAGATGATCAAGAGGATATGGGCGGGAGAGGGCATTAGGGCACAGGCTGGCTGGGGGGGGAGAGGGGAAAGAGTCGGCGAGGGAGGAAAGGTGGCGGGTGAGAGCAGGTGAGTCAGAGCGGGTTGGAGGGACAAACAGTAGCCGAGATAAATCCTCGGGGCTCGGAATGGTACATGTGGATAAGAGGTCAAGCGCCCGTTGATGGTGGCGAGATCGTATGACCGAGAGCCTGCGCACGGCCTCTCTTGGAACCCACGGACCGAGCCAGGAGGCGATATTACGTATCTCGGCCCATGACCCCGCATCTCATGTCGGGGTCCGTGTCCCGGCCCGCCTCTCTATAAGTACATGAACGGCTCCCCCCAATCCCTCCGTGTCCCGGCCCGCCCCTATATAAGTACCTGAACCGGCCTCCCCTGATCCCTCCCTGTCCTCCTCCCTGCTCGATCCTCTCATCTGCCCCACATCATCATCATCATCGTGTTCGTGTTTGCCTTTGTCGTAGTCACCGTCATCATCATCAGCAGACAGAAAGAAATGGACTGCTTCGGCCCCAAGGAGTCGGCCGAGCAGGCTGGGAAGCCGCCTCAGATCGTCATTGGCATCGACTTTGGAACGACGTTTTCGGGCATCGCCTGGGCCCGGACTTCCAAGCCCGAGTTCGTCCAGACGGTGACGGCGTGGCCGAGGTCGGCACATGGATTCCGCACCACTGACCGGGAGAAGGCCCCCTCCGAGCTTCTGGTCGAGAACAAGTCGTCGAAGAAGGGCTTCTTCTCTTCTCTTTCCAAGGGCTTCAACGGACCAGCCAAAACCTCGTGGGGATACCAGTTGTCGGCCCACGCCGACCCGCTCAGGTGGTTCAAGCTGCTGCTTCTAGACGAGACTGACATGCCGCCGGAGATCCGCAACTCCCATCAGGTCCGGCAGGCGGCCGCGGCGCTCAATGCCAGTGGCATGAGTGCCACCGAAGCGGTCGCCGCATACTTAGCTCACCTGTGAGACGGGATCATGTCCTTGTTGACCCCTTCTTCCCTCCTTCTCCCCTCCCCCCTCTCCCTCCACCCTCGGCACTGACCAGGCCGACCCGGCCCCTCCAGGTGGGCGCACGCCCTGGAGGATATCAAGATCTCGCTCACTCGGGGCATGTTCATGGCCTCGACCCTGCACGTGGTGATCACCCTGCCGGCGATCTGGCCGAAGACCGCCAGGGACCGGATGACCACCGCCGCCACCTCCGCCGGGATCTTTGCGGCCCGCCCCGCCGGCAAGACCACGCTGAGCTTCGTGGCCGAGCCCGAGGCCGCGGCCCTGGCAATGGTCAATAACGCGTTCAACGACACGCTGCTCAAGGTGCGCAAACATACCCACAAACCCTCCTGTCCCTTGGGACTCGCAGCGGCTGACCTGCCACAGGAGAAGGAACACTTCGTCGTCTGCGATGCTGGCGGCGGAACCGTCGTAAGTGCCACCCCTCCCCTTCTCATCTGCCACATGGCGAGGTGATGAGGGCCTGGCGCTGACGGCACCGGCGCCGCCGCGCTCCGCATAGGACATCATCACCTACCAGGTCGAGGCCAGGTTCCCTTTTCTGGTCCAAGAGAGCGTCCGGGGCGAGAGCAAGCTTTGCGGAGGCATCTTCCTGGACCAGGCATTCCTGGCCCTCGTCGCCGTCCGGGCCGGGCCCGCCGTCTGGGAGTCGTACACTCCCGTCCAGATCAAGCACTTCCTCGACTCTGAGTGGGTTCACGGCATCAAGGCCCACTTCGGGCGGGCCAAGAAAGAGAACCAGCAGAAGACCTGGACCGTCGTCCTGCCCTCGCAGATGGCGGATGGCTCTGAGAAGAAGGGCCTCGGCAAGACCGAGCTCAAGTTTTCGCAGTAAGTGATCACGTCCCCGCCGCGTGCGGGACTTGGATGGGCCGCGACTGACTCGAGGGGCCGCCGCCCCGGCGGGCTTGCATAGCGACGAAATCGCCGCCGTATTCGACACCGTCGTGGACGACATCAAGGAACTGATCCACGACCAGATCCGGCGCGTCAAGGCCAAGTTTTCGGTCGTCCCCCAGGTGAGTGGCGCCCACCACCTGGCCGGCCGGCCGTTCGGCCAGATGACGGTCATCTAACCAGCCTCCTCTCAAAAACAGTGCGTCTTCCTGGTCGGCGGGCTGGGCCAGTGCCAGTACCTGCAGAGCCAGCTGGTGCAGGAGATGGTGGCGCTGGGCGGGGGCATCCAGGTCCGCTATGATGCCGGGGACCACCCCTGGACGGCGGTGTGCCGCGGCGCCGTGGTCAAGGGGCTCCAGGCCCAGGCCGAGGGCCAGATCCCGACACTTCCGACGGTGAAGTTTCGCGTGTGTCGGCAGCACTACGGCTTAGGCATCTTCCTGCCGTTCGACCCCAGCATCCACACGAAAGAGGACATGTACTGGGACCCGAGGGGGCTCACTTGGTTGGGCAGATCGGTCTTCTGGTTCCGGCACATGGTGAGTCCTCTCGCTGTGACCTCTGGCTGATTCCTCCGATCCGGGCAATCCGACGATTTGGCGACCCGGTCTTGAGTCTGCCCCTACTGACTGACCCCCCCCCATAGGGCGACCACATCGCCAACGGCGACCGCACCCTGGTGCAGTTCATCTGCAGGCTTACCGATGAGGAACTTAAGGGCTGCAACTTTTCAAAAGTTATCTACTCTTGCAAGGAGGAGAAGGCTCCGACCCGGTGGGACATGAGTGTTCTGCAGGAGGTCGCCACAGTGACCTGGACGTCCATATTTGAAAAGAAGGAAATGACCCCGTTCACAAACACACAGGGGGTTTCCTACAACGAGGTTCTTTACACGATAGAGTCGTCATTCTCCTGGGGCTCGGTCTCGTTCAGCGCCTACTACGGCAACAAGATTATGCGCCCGGGGCCGAGCGATGTCAAGCTTGAGTGCGAGAACGTCGTGTGGTAGTAGGCCCGAGACGGGGAGGAACGGGGGGGGGGGGTCACGAAGGACGTGGATCAAGGCGCAAGGCAAGTGCGGTGACGAGTGCGGTCTCGAGTGCCTTGAAGAGGAAAGGATGCGGGGTAGTTCGAGCGTGATGCTCGGATCCTGGGTCCTTGGTTAGCGTGGAACAACAAATCACCTCTCTTTAAAAACAACTTAAAAGCCACTCTGTTCGTGATTTGGATGATGGATCCAACCTAAATGCCCATCTTCTCGTTTATCTCGGTGGCAGCAGTCTTACTCGGCCACGCGGCATCACCCAGCCCCCCCCCCCTGTCAGCATGAACAGCTCTCCCTCCATCGAGGTCCGCGACCTCACCTACACCTTCCCCGACCGCGCCACCGGCGTCACTGACGTCACGCTTTCGCTCCCCGCTCGCTCCCGCATCCTCCTGCTCGGGGCCAACGGCGCCGGCAAGACCACGCTGCTGCGGCTGCTGGCCGGGCGCCGGCTTGCGCCGGCGGGGGCGATCCGGGTGGCGGGGGCGGACCCGTTCGCCGACGGGCTCGCGGGCGTGACGTATCTCGGGCTCGAGTGGGGGCTGAACCCGACGGTGCGCGTGGACATTGGCGTGGACGAGCTGCTCCGGTCCGTCGGCGGGGACGCCTGCCCGGAGCGGCGGGACGAACTGATCGCTGTCCTGGACGTGGACACGCGCTGGCGCCTGCACGCGGTCTCGGACGGGGAGCGGCGCCGGGTCCAGCTGGCCATGGGGCTGATCCGGCCCTGGCGCGTGCTGCTCCTGGACGAGATCACGGTCGACCTGGATATGCTCAGCCGGGCCGAGTTCCTCGCCTGGCTGCGGCGCGAGACCGAGACTCGGGACTGCACGATCGTGTATGCGACCCACATCCTCGACAGCCTCGCCGGCTGGGCCACCCACCTGGTCCACATGCACCTGGGCAGGGTCCTGGAAGCCGGTGAGGCCGACACCTTGCTCCATGCTCTAGACGATCAGCAGGAGGGGACGGCACGCGGCAGCAGCAGCGGCGGCGGCAGAGGCGAAAACACTCGGCTGGGCGAACTGGCCATGGCCTGGCTCCGGGAGGACCTGCGCGAGAGAGGGCCGAGGAACGGCAGCGTAACGCAGAGATCCGAGGCCAGGACATACAGGCTTGGGTCTGAACAGGCTCAACATTAACGAGCTGGTGCGCGCGCGCGGGGACGAGTATGCAGCTGGCGAATGGGGGGGGGGTGGTGCCAAGATTCAACCCTTCTCTTGGCGGGATACGAGGACTGAAAACGTCGGCATCGACACTTCAACGGTTGGGTCGGCGGAGTCGGGGCTGGCGGGTGTACGATATGGGCGGCTGCCAGCTGCTGGCTTCTCTAGCAGGGGATTAGGGCGGAGGGGGCGGAAAGTGGTGGCTGCTATCGGATTTCAGTTGATTTCAATTCCATGATACTGCTATTAGGATGTGCATATATGCCCAACCAGGCCACGGACTGGAATTCGGGTGCTGTACCTGAAGAGGGGCAAGAATCAGGCCCAGACGGCTGAACCAAGAACTGGAATCTGAATGCTATGCTTGTGCGCGGGCGAGAATCAGGCTCAAATGGTGGACCGGGGTTCGAATGATACACTGGACGGAGGTTATCAGAACGTCGATGGTTCCGGTACGGGAAGACCGCAGCTATACTCGTTCAGCAAGGGAGTAAGCAGTAAGCACTAAGCAGCAAGCAGCAAGCAGAGATCAAGATTCTGACGATGACGCAGCCTCGTCCCCTCCCATCCACCAGAGCCTACTCGGCGACAAGGACCACAGATCCAAGTCATCAAGTCTGTTTCCTACCTAGAAACGATATTTATTCCAACCACGGCAATTTCTATCATATCACTTGCCGTATTATATAGTTGGAGTGTTGTGGCCGTGGTTCTCGGGCCTAGAATAGCAGCATCAGGTGGATTCTGAGAGCGCCGTCAGGTTATGCATGTGCCCCATTCTTCAGCCCCACCCCCGCCTCACCCCGCCCGCGGCCCGCCCCACAACACAGCACACAGCACAGAACCGAGACACCTTCGGCCTGGCATCCCAGAGATAGCCCCTGCAGCCGAGCCTACTACCTCCCCGAGCCTACCACCTCCCGCCCCCCCCCCGAATCTACCATGACTACCTCCAAGGCCGCCGACAAGGTCGACAAGATCGTTGCCCGCCTGCAGAATCGCATCGCCGAGGGCCAGTTCTACGAGGCCCAGCAGCAGGCCCGGGTCGTCGCGGCCCGCCACTCCAAGAGCCGCAACTTCGTCGCGGCCGCCGACATCCTCTCATCGGTCGCGCAGGCGCTGCTCCGCGCCGGCCGGGGCGGCAGCGCCGGCGACCTGTGCGTCATGCTCGTCGACGTGTACCGGCAGGCCGGCATGAAGGCCGATCCCGAGTCCCGGGGTCGGCTGCTGGCCTGCCTGCGCCTGTTTGACCCGGACGAGCCGACTCGGAAGAAGTTTATCGGGGAGATGATCTCGTGCGCGCGCCCCTTTGCCTGCTACCATGTTCATCCCCGTATGCCGCTCCGCCCCCCGCCCCGCAACTGACCCCCTATAGGTGGTCGGCTCGGGCCGGCGACTGCCCCGCCGGCGACCCCGAGCTCCACCACGTCACCGGCACCCTCTACGCGGCCGAGCACTGTCCTTACGACGCGGAGCGCCACCTCGTCCTCGGCACCCGCGACTCGGCCGAGGTGCTGGGCAGGATGGAATACGACTGGTACCGGGAGGATCCGGACGGACCGCACCTGGCGGCCCAGTACGCCGCCCGGGCGGTCCTGCCGAACCTGCTGGTCGGCAACGTGCGCGCCGCCAACGCGGCTCTGCGCGAGTTCTCGACCGCGCTGGCGGCCGATAACCCGACCCTGAGCCCGCAGGATGTGTCGAGCGCCACCTGCGACGGCCGCATATTCCCCGGCCTGCCCCTGCTCAACTTCCTCACCCTGCTTCTGCTGGCGGTGCAGCGCGGGTCCCGCGACGTCTACGCCCAGCTCCTGGACCGGTACCGGGCTCAGCTGGGCCAGGCTCAGGCGACCGACGGCTGGGGCGAGGCGCTCGAGATGATCGGCGAGATGTACTTTGGCATTGTCAAGCCGCGGCAGAGCAACCCCCTGATGGATCTGATGGGCATGTTTGGAGGCGGCTTTCCGAGCTTCGGAGGGAGGGGCGGAGGGGGCGGAGGGGGCGGGCCCTCGGGAAGACGGCCGGAGATTGCGCCCGAGGGATTGGACTAGACTAGGGAGCGGCGACGGCGAGGTATCGGTCGGCATAAGGAGAAATAAAACAGGAAACACGAATATACCCATACCCAGAATGCGACAAGGGCAAAAGAGTGACGAAAAACAAAGCCAATATGATATCTTGCTGTGCGTGATCCAGGCCGATAAGAGTAATCATATCATCCGCGCGGATGCGTGCTCTCGGAGGAATCCAATGGGGGGGACTAGCCCATCATCTCGTCGCTGCCTGCTGCCGCTCAAACATCCAGCTGTCCTCGCCGATCGCAGCGACCTTTTCCCGCAGGCTGATCTTGACGGCCTCGAGAAGAGTCTCTCGCTCTTTGCCCGAGTCTGTCAGCATGGACCTGGCCAGGTCGGGCATTCATCGGCTGGTCGGGGGGCGCGGGTCGATCTCACCTTCAGAAGGGTCTGGTCCCGCGAACTTCTCAACCTTCAGACAGCTCCGTATGTTCTCGGCCAGCTTCTGCTGCTCCCCTGAGAGTAGCCGGGTCGGCAGTTATTACTACGTTTCTTTGATCGCAGAAAAGGGCACAGAGTGAAGGAGGGAAGGGGGGGAAGGGGGGAAGGGGGGGAAGGGGGGAAGGGGGGAAGGTGGCGGGGGAGGCTCGCACTCCTCAGCCCCCGCCTCTCCTCCGCCCCGGGCTCTAGCCAGTGCTCGCCC